>AYEL01077987.1:0-32775 GCA_000484575.1 Olivierus martensii
TGAAACAGATTAAAGACGAGAATGGCAGAGTTTTGAGAGATAAGCAGGATATTGTGAAGAGATGGAAAAACTATTTTGAGAGATTGTTAAATGAAGAAAATGAGAAAGTGGTGAGAGAGGATGGATTACCAACTGAATGGATGGTTAATGAAATTACTAGAGAAGAAGTGGTTGAAGCGATAAAGAAAATGAAAGGAGGTAAATCAACAGGAGTGGACCAAATACCAGTGAAGGTTTAGAAAAGCCTAGGAGAGCAGGGAGTGAATCTGCTGTGGAATTTAATGAAAAAGATTTGGACCCAGGAAAGGATACCAGATGAATGGAGAGAGAGAGTTTGTTGGTACCGATTTACAAGGGAAAGGGCGACACACAAGTGTGTGGAAATTATAGAGGAATAAAGTTGATGCCACATACATTGAAGATTTGGGAGAGGATTATAGACAGAAGATTAAGAGAGGAAGTAAAGATTGATAATGATCAGTTTGGATTTATGCCAGGCAGGTGTACAACCGATGCTATATTTGCACTAACAAGGGAAGGAAGGGAATTGTCCGATGCCAATTTGGACCAAATTTTGGGTGTATTTAGAACTATATGAGTAATGATAATATGCAAAATATTACGTCCCCGTTTTGGGTTGTTAAAAAAATATACAAGGTTTTATATAACCCATTCTTTTCATATATGTAATTATTCATTAGCAGTTAAATACAAAAATATTTAAAAAAGTAAACAACAAATATCTAATGAACTTCCCGACCAACGTCATGGATTTTAGTCACAGTCTTAAACAGGGGAGGAGGTTTCTAAAAATATCACACGCTTAAAACGCGTCGCCAACGACGCATTTTAAGCGTGTTTCCGATACGTTTTAAGCGTATTGCCGATGCGTTTTAAGTGCTGCTGTCGGCAATAGCAGCGGATAACTGCGTTTCGCCCTCGATTTTCATGTTCATTATTAATCAAATAGATAGATATGTATTGCCAAGATGTCATTTTAGACTTCAATTAATGCCTTGCATATTATGCCAGCAGTTCAGGAAAAATACAATAATGACTAGAGGATAAGAGATTTTTATTGTAATCATTAATACAGTTTTAATATAATTATTCATAACTATGTTCATTTTCATTATGTTGGTGCATATTTACAAGAAAACAGTTCAAACACAAAGGTTTTCGGCAAGCAGGCCAAGAACATTGAATAAATGTAGAGTTTGAGCATTCCGAGCATTGATAATAGTCAACATCAAAACATATGTCTCGCAGGTTTTCGAACCTGGTAGTGGTTACCGAAAATCCAGATTTATCCCAGGCCTATTTAAACATTTCTGTGAATAGTGGCGACTGTAGTTGGTTCAGCACCAAAGAATTCATGCGGATGATGTTGTCACGTGCATGCAAATGTATAGGCGCTTGGTCTGTTATCACACGTTCCTGGATTCTCTTTATCATATCTTTCCACTGATGGAAACACATGATGTCTAGTGGCTGCATAAGTTTGGTTGCCCCTTCAGGAATCCGACGAATTTTTAAATTTTTTCCATCTATTCTGAAGATAGAGTCATCTCTAATTAACAATAATTATATTAAAACTGTATTAATGATTACAATAAAAATCTCTTATCCTCTAGTCATTATTGTATTTTTCCTGAACTGCTGGCATAATATGCAAGGCATTAATTGAAGTCTAAAATGACATCTTGGCAATACATATCTATCTATTTGCTTAATAATGAACGTGAAAATCGAGTGCGAAACGCAGTTATCTGCCGCTATTGCCGACAGCAGCGCTTAAAACGCGTCGTTGGCGACGTGTTTTAAGCGTGTGATATTTTCAGAAACCTTGTATATTTTTTTAACAACCCAAAACGGGGACGTAATATTTTGCATATTATCATTACTCATATAGTTCTAAATACACCCAAAATTTGGTCCAAATCGGCGTCGGACAATTCCCTTCCTTCCCTTGTAAGAAGACTAACAGAAAGATATAGAGAAATGCAGGAGCTTAATATGGTCTTTATTGATTTGGAAAAAGCATATGACAGAATATCCAGGCAGGAGTGAAGGTTTAGAAAAGCCTAGGAGAGCAGGGAGTGAATCTGCTGTGGAATTTAATGAAAAAGATTTGGACTTATTTATAAATAAATAATGAAAATACATTGAACACATTGGTTCTAGAACAAAATAAACTTTTTGAAAGTTTATTTTGTTCTAGAACCAATGTGTTCTTTTATTTTATAACTGTCTGAACAACTGTGCCAGGAGACCCTACATCTTCCAGTAGGATGGCGCACCTGTGCACACCAGTCATTTAGTGCAAAACTGGTTGTCAGACAACGTGGATATGTTTTGGTCTAAAGAATTCTGGCATCCTAACAGTCCAGATTTGAATCCTTTGGACTATTATGTATGGAGTGTTGTTGAAAGGGTGTCTAATAGGTCGAGACATCCTAATGTGGCATCTCTCCAGGCCGCTATTGAGGCAGCGTTTTCGAACCTGGACAAGCAACTGTTGTGCAGGGCATGTCATCGTTTCCAGTCGAGGATCGAGGTAGTAATTGAGGCAGAATTACATCGAGTAATTTTAATCTAAAGATATCCAAAATTAATGTGCAAATGATAATTTTATTCATTTTGTTAAATAAAATTTTGTTTAATTAAATTGTATTTTGTCCGGAGATAGCTGATTCACCCTGTATATTATATATATCTAATAATAAATACTGTGTTTATCCTGCTTCAAGTGTTTGTTGTGATTTCTTGTGTTATTAGAAGCAGCAGAACTCAGTTGTTTATAGCTAAAATACAGCTTATTACTATATTTCATTATTTTTTTTTTTCACTTTTTATAACTACAGGTAGGCCTCGATTAGTGCGAATAATTGGTTCCACGAATCTCACACACTATTCATAGTATTAACTCTATGTAAAATATGATAATTGGTTCTTGCTTTGTGAGATTCCGGCCATTAGCCAACCTTCACGATGAATAATCACAATACTAACTTAACACTAACTGTTTAAGAAATATTTATTTTCATTATTTATAAATAAATAATGAAAATACATTGAACACATTGGTTCTAGAACAAAATAAACTTTTTGAAAGTTTATTTTGTTCTAGAACCAATGTGTTCTTTTATTTTATAACTGTCTGAACAACTGAAGAGGATACGTGTGGTATCAAAAATGTTTTTGTATAATAAAGTTTTATATGTACATACTACTTTAAGTGCTATTTTATGAACTTTGATCTTGAAACAGTAAGATAAGCAGTTTATTTTAGCTTCGTTTACTGTACTATACGATAGCAAAGCTAAATAATACAGTAATGTTAAACAGTTAATGGCAAAAAACACAACTTTCTGATGTTTCACCCCTTCAAAGCCAAGTGACTGTTCTTGAACTGCTCCTCGTCTGGTTTTACTAACCACAAAATTAACATTAATTTGTTAATTGACATCTCTCCAGTTTTACTAAACAAAAATTAACAGTAACTTGTTAATTGACATCATAAATGTCCGGTTTTACAAACCGAAAATTAACGGTAATTTGTTAATTGACATCACCGGTTTTACTAACCGAATATTAACGGTAATTTGTTAATTGACATCATAATTTCAAAATCGTGTGACCGTTCTTGGACTGCTCCTCGTCCAGTTTTACTAATTAACAATAATTTGTTAATTTACATCATAAAAGGAGATGGAGCTTTTTTTAGTAAGACTGGTCTATGCTTACAACTTGCATTAATCGAATATTTGCTCGCACTAACTGAAAAACGGTATCAATTTTATAAGTCGCACTAATCGAAATCACATTATTTGAACTCGCACTAATCGAGGCCTACCTGTATTTTGAAATCTGGATGGGTTTACAATTGATGTCAAAATAAATGTTTCATTGTCTAATTTAAAGAAATAAATCATTGTTATGTTGGTTGGTTGGAAATAGAGATAATAGTTGGGATTTTTGCAATAGAAATTTTTATCCAAAGCATATAAGATATTCAAATAATAGAAAGTGAAAACAAAATCAAGTTGTACAAAAGAAATTTCACCATAATGAAACAGGAAATTGACCTATTATCCAATTATCTTCAGAAGAGCAAATTTTGTGAACCAGATAATAATTGATTATTTATTAGGAAATATTGATAATTATTATGCATTTATATTATTTGTTGGACATATCAAAGATTGCTATACCTACATTATATAGCAATCTCCAACACTGTCATCCATCAATGTATTTTTTTATTTTTATAATAGTGCATATTGTACAAAACACATTAAAAAGTAATTTTACAGCTAATATTTCTTAGTTTAGGTTTATATATATTATCTATACATTAGTTTAATATTTAACAAATAATGGAAATTCTATACTGCTCATAATTTATTAAAAACATGTTTTTTACTGAAAAAAATTTGATATCTAATCTCTTTAAACAAATATAGATTTCCATCTTGTTTTCAGTCTTTTATGCAGGAAAATGTAATAAGACTTTATTCTGTTTTGCTACTTTAAAAGCATTAATTTTTAAATTAATTTAGTTTTGCTTATGATGTATGGGCAAAACTATGTTAACTAAGGTAACATTAAATGAAAACTGACTATATTTTGAACAAAATTTGGTCAATTAAAATTTAATTCATCATTTTATATAATAGAAATCTTCCTGGATAATTGCAAATGCACTACATAATAAACTAAATTCTTTTGTTGTTCTCCTACAAACCTAGGCATTTCCAGTGATTTTTCTAATTCAATAGCTAAATCAGATTTTTTTTCCAAACTTTATGAATTCTACATTATTTTGTCTTCTCATGTTTTAAATGTACATGAATTATGAGAAAATATGAAGTAGAGCAGATTTTCATGATTCACAGATTTTTTTTTTAACTTAATAAATTATTAAATTCTTTAATTAAAACAGCTTTATAATTAATTTTTACAATATTTTCTACTGAAAATTATTAAATAATTATGCATGTAATCCATTTATACATAAAATAATAAAACAGAAAAGAAGTAAGCTTGTTTTATTTTTGTAATCCAAAATAACTAAACTGTACAAACACTGTTTAGTTATTTTGGATTACAAAGATAATAAAATTTATAAAAATACAGTAGGCACTACTTATAAAGTTTTTGAATTCCATAGTTTCAAGATATACAGATGCCAAAGTCCTTTTATTTATGCTGAATTTCCATAAAATGCAAATAAAATATTTGTTAAAAAATTTAATTTTTTTCTAAAAATATCATTTATGGCATTAAATTTTCTTACACAAAAGTAAAAAACAAAGTCCTTTAGCAGTAAAAATCTTTATTAAGAAACATTTTCAGCGCACTTGGCACCTTCTCAGCTATGTATATATTCTTATATAATTTAAGAATTACAGTAAGACCCTATTTAACGCAGGGGATACATTCCAAAAAATTCAAGCACTAAATGAAACAGCATTAAACAAGGTCATCTTAACATGTAAATAATGGGATAGGTGAAATAGGACAGTGAATAAAAATCTATACATAAAAAATAAAATAAAAAAAAATAGTAACGTGTATTATTACTATTGCATTAAATTAATTATAGACATTTTTTTATTGCTAATATCAATTTGTATTCATAAATAAAAATCAAAAATATTCAAGTAAATAATTTATGTTTGTGATGAAGAAGGTTCTTCCTCATTTGACACTTTTTTTTTGTTAAGAAGTCATCTAACATCGTTTGCCTTTTGTTCAGCATGTAATTGTCAATAGCAAGACATCACATCCATAACACTTTGTCTTGTCTTTGAATTTCTATCAAAATTTGAATCATTTTGTATAAATAAATTAACCTCTTATGTTATTTCCCTACAAACCTAGGCATTTCTGGAGATTTCATAATGATCCATAATTTCTGTAACAGTGGCTAAACTTGTTTTGAAAAAATCCATTGCAAGTTCCTTTTGTTCCTCATTTTCAGAAATGCTAACTTCCATCTTCGTGCGATTTTGGATTTATGTGACTAAAATTTTGAAAAACCACATCAAAGTGAATCAATAAAAAATATAGAATTTAAAAAAAAACACATTATATCAAAACAGCATTAAACAGAACAGTGCTAAGTGCTCTGTTTAATGCAGCATTAAACAAATCAGAGTAAAGTTTTATACTGTATTAAGAAATTTTGCAAATTCTCAATAATCTTGCAAAAATATTTTAAGGCAAGGAATTTTTGTAAATTTTTGCAAGAATTTCTTGTATAAAAATATTTTTAATATAGAAAAAATAATTTATTGTCTATTCTTGCAAGTAATTTAAGTATTTTATGCCAAAATTATTAATTGTATAATTTATAAAAATTTAATGGAGTTTGAATTTTTCATGTTCATTTAAAAATAGGAATAATTATGATATCTTTTTAGTTTTCATCTAATGTATATTTATTTAAGAAAATTAGAAAATTAAAAAAGTTAACTAATTTAATAGTTTATAATTTTATTAAATATTTGGTTATTTAATTAAAATCATACTTTAAAATTGCATTTATATATGTGAATTATAAGTCTTTTAATTTTAAAGACAGTTAACTATGTAATTGTTGCAATAGATAACATTAACTTACAATTAGGAAAAACATATCTTTATCTTAACAAGTTTATTCAGGATAATTTATTGTTTAATGTTGTCATCTGATATAAAATTTATTGTTCATTGAGTTTGTTAAAGGAAAATTATTTTTATACATATTTACTTTGAACTACAGTCATCATTGTCATCATCATCTTCAGAAGATTTTGTTCTGTTATTTTTCTCTTCTCCATTATTATATATATTTTTCTGCAATAGTATAATATCAAATATAATTAGTTTTTTAAATATAATTTTGTGTTCAATTAAAATTATTTTTTATTTTTTCTATTTATTTTACTAGTTGAATTATTGAGATATATTAAAAATATTTTCATTATAATTGCATTTTTCTTAATTCAGATTTTTTAAAAATAAGCAATTTCCCTTGTATTAAGTTGTAAAACTCATTTTGCTATACCTACTCTAACAGTAATATTATTTAGTATTATTTTTTATTAATGGCATCCATCTTGTCTGAATGGAAAAACTATGAATGGCTAGAGATGAAATAACAATGAATAATAATGATAAATGTTTGGATGAAGATTGGTTACTGATAGTCAACACAGCTTAGGTAGTGAAGGAGACATTCAGAGTGAATACAAAAATCTGAAATCAAGTTTGTGCAGTAAATATTATGAAAATAATATTTACTGCACAAACTTGAAAATTATAAAAGAACTGTTAAGAAATATGTAAAATCCAGCACATAATTTTATCTAGATATCTATCAGTATTGGATATCAAAGTAGTCAAACTAACACAATTGAGATCTATAATGTGTTATTTTTTAAAAATCTGGACATGCTTACATTAAGATGTCAAAAAACAAAAACTTTCTACTATTAAAGGAAAAATTTTACCAATAAAATAAAATAATCAATTTAGATGTAGAACTTCAATCATTATTAGGGATCCTATTGGTTACTTCTATCTTTAAGTTTAACATGAGGATCTACACACTTTATTGTTGACAGATGGAAGAGGTAAGAAAATTTTTCCATAGTATATCTAAAAAAAAAGAGAGTTTTGACATTAAGTTACACTAATATTTGATAATTCTAATATTCAATTTCTGTAAAAAAGTCTGATCCAATAGATTTTTTCTGAAATAAAGACAGCTTTCCAAGTTATATAGGTAGATCATTCTGCTGTGAAGAAGTTAACTCTGACCTATCTTATTATTATTTTATTATTTATTATTATTTTCATCTATTATTTAATGTATTATATTTAGTTTAAGAGTTAACTCATTTTTCATGTTCATCTCATTAGTTAAAAATTACAAGTTACAGACTAGAAGTGCAGAACTCTCTCAGCTCGTGATGTCATCTACTCTAAATCATTTCCACGGATCCGATGTGAGAATATAAGAATGATCTCTTATCGATGTTTTTATTTTTAGTATATAATTAATTGTAAAGAGGATGACATGAATTGATTACTCTGTAAACTATGAAAGTTGAACTTGTTGCATGATTTACATAAATGAAACAAACTCAGGACTGTGAAAGCCACTACAATAAAAATGTGTGCATCAAATGACAGTATGAGGTGTTTCATATTGAGTGGCACTGAATAGTGACTTCTGACTTTCTTGTAAGATCAGCAATCATTTAAGTTTGATTCAGAGAATAGAGGTATTAGATTTAATTATTTATTTATTTTTGTTGTGAATATTTGGATTTTTGATTAAACAAGTTTTATTAATAACTTGTTTTGTGCTTTATTATTGTCTAAATAAAGCTTTGGTTAACACTTTTTTTGTAAGTATTTGAGTCAAATAAATTAATTTTATAATTTAACTTATTTTGGAAATTTGTTTCACCTGTTTTGGAAATTTATTCAATTCATTAATATTAGTTTCTAACATTGTTTTTGTTACTTAGTTCTAATTTCTGTTTGATACTTTAACAACAATAAGTTTTTTGGTTGTTTGTTTTGTCATGTAGATGTTAGTTAGTGTTAGATTAATAGATTAGTTGATTTTCAGAAATAGTAAAAAGACCTGAGCTTAGGCTGGACTCTGGATTTACAAAGTCATTAAAACCATTAGGGTTAGATTATTGTTATTGTTCAATATTGTACTTTTGCACTGCAAAACAGGGTTGCAGAGTTGGAGTCAGGAATCGGAGATTTTTAGGTGGAGTCAGAGTTGGATCATTTGCAATCTGACTCTGCAACTCTGGTTTACTGTCAGAACAGTCTGTGTGGCATTAGCACATTTTCCTGCCGACACCCCAGCCCGCTTACTGGTTAGAGGGCTCAATAATTGTTTTCCCTTAAAAATACTTTAGCATTAAGCAGCAACATTTAAAAAAATTTTCATGATTTTCAAAAATACATTTAACTCCTGCAGAGTTTTTGTGCAACATTCATATCTTACAAAAATGTAACAAAATATAACTCAAATCATTTTGAAATTGCACTGAAATGATATATTTGAATGGTTCAAATTCGCCATCATTATTGTCTTTGTTTCATTCTTCTATCTTTGATGCTGGAATTTTTTTCAATAATGATGTTGGCTGAATAGTTGTATAATAGAGCATCATTTTTGTTCATATGATACTAATGTAAAATTGTACCATGATTACATGCAGACTGAAGGCTAATTCGGCAACTCAGAATTCTGATTAGTCTGACAGATAAGTGTTTGGCAACTCAGATCTGATATTGGTCTGACTGAAGTGCTGGGTTCAGTAATTCAGAATTCTGACTCAATTTCAGAACAAACTCAGTTACTTCTTCATTTCTGATTTTTATCTGAACAACATGGCTGCACCTGCAAAATATTTATGTGAAATTAAAATGAGAGTAATGAAGTTTTTCAAATCTAACACCAGAGGAGCAAAAATGTATAACTGAAAGAAAGATATATCTCATTATATAATTAGACATTATTAAACAAGATTTGTGTGTTTATTTATTGGCTGAAAAATATGCTGCACATTGCTTCATCCTAAAGTTGCTTTGCTATTATCATCAATTGATAAAGAAATTCTTTTTTATTTATTATGTTGCAGTTAATTTATATTTGTTTTATTGATAATTATTTCAATAAATGGTATTTATTTTGAGGATGATTAGCCATTAGTCCAGCATAAAAATTTTAATTCTATATTACTATGCATGTAAATCATTTTAATTTGTGTCATAACTTATTTAATTTACCACTTCATCTACCATGTTAGCCAGTAGAGAAGCAGACAAATGCCTTCAGTAAATGCCAAGTCAGATGCAGGGTTGCAGAGTTGGAATCAGAGATTTTTGGGTGCAGTCAGAGTCGGCCCTTACAATTTTAGAGAGTTGGAGTCGAAGTCAGATTTTTTTTAAAAGGTGGAGTCGGAGTCGGATCATTTGCCATCCAATTCTGCAACCCTGCTGCAAAATCCTACATAAGTCAAAACATGCATATGTCAAAGCATACATTATACAGTACTAGTGTGTATAGAAAACTTTACATATAAATAATTTCATATTTTAATTTCTTCTACATAATAACCAAATAACAAAAACAAATTATCTAAATAGCATAAACAGTCTAAAAAATCCTTAAAAGTAAATTTATAATGGCTTTGTCCAATAAATGGAGTTATTAATTAGTTTTTTAATAAATTTATGATAATTTAGAAATTTATTGAAATATCTCTTCAATCTATCTTAGTACAGCAGGGGTGTCAAACTGGCAGCCCTCGATGTGATTTTTTGTGGCCCTCAACATTCTTCACTAAAATGAAAATTAGAACAGTATGAGACAATAGGAAGTAACTGTCGCTTTGTAGCTATGTCATATACTATGATACACTAGTTTGATTATAATGAAATGTAATTACATGAGTTTTTTTTTTTTTGAATGGCCTTATCAAACGTATACATACAGATGACACTGATCTTTCAGATTGGTGACACAAACTAATTGCTGTCCTGCAAGGACTACATCGTTTTGTGCGAAATTTCTTACCGAAAAACAAAAAGCTATAAATGAGAAATTCTTTTTTTGGATAGACAATACAATGATCAAATTTCAAACAATCCCTCTTCGAAGGATGTGTATAAAGAGCACGCTAACGGTCTTGTTAAAGATTTATTTGTTGCATTATTAATTTATTTAGAAAATGCAAGTAGTTATAATTATTTGAATTTTTATTAAAACTAGAAATTACCCGCTCATATAAATGAGCGGAAATATACTGTTGTGATCTAATCATATAATACTTTATACAGTATAACAGCATATTGTGTAATAATAGCTTATCTTGCAAATTTATTTACTATATATTTTATTAAGCATTAGTTCAAATGTGTAGTAATTGCACGGGGGCCCATGGAGGTTGCACCTCACGGGCGCCGTGCCCCCGACGGCCCCACTCCACGGGTGGGCCCGCGGGGCCCCACCCTTCAATGGGCCCACGGGCGCCGTGCCCCCGACGGCCCCACTCCACGGGTGGGCCCGCGGGCCCCCACCCTTCAATGGGCCCCAGGCCTGTCGGACCGATTGGGTTTCATCTCCCCGGTCATGGAGAGATTTTCACCTTTTCATTTTGGATAAATTAAATCAACATATGAAAAAACACAAAAGAGGTTAAATTAATACTTATTTATGAAAATTAAAAGGAACTTTAAAAACATCAATAATTTTGTCAAATGATGCAAAATATAATTGAGTCATTGTTTCTCAAAAATAAAAAAAAATTTTTATCTGATGAATTATATTATATTTTGAGCAGATTTTTAGAATATTTTTTAAGTGACCTGAACATTTTAAAATTCTCTGCATATTTATCCAGAAAATCAAGATCTATGAAGTTTCTTGAATGATTTATATGAAATACTTGAAATGTTCATAAACTAATTATTGCAATTGGCAATATCTTCATCAATTATCAGTAATAACATTAGAATCTTCGATAATATTCCTGGTAAAAACAGAATTAATGATTCACTTGTTGGATATCATTATTTTAAAAAAATACTTGTTATTCGCAGATTCCACTTATAATCCGTTTCCTATGGCTAAAACTCTTCCGACCTTATATTTATGTGTAAAAATGCGAGTTTCGTCTACTTCAGACCAAGATCAACTAATAACCTTCTATTATGCATTTAAACTGTGAAACTTTTTTCAATATTTTCTGGCAACATTCACATATAATATCATTACTTAATTTTAATTAAAAAAAGATTCACCCGCCGATTAATTTATTTGAGTACCGGTACTCAGAAAATATTTTCAGAATATTAGATAAGAATACATTGAAATCTGCAAAAGAGTGTTAATTTAAATAGAATATTTTTTCCTCACAAGTTCCAAGAGATGAAATAAAATCTATTCATTTACATTGAATATTTCCAAGAAAAAATTTTTTTTGTGGATCTACAAAAATTAGATGTTTGATCACTGGGCTGTAAAAGTCCAGTCATAATATTAAATCTAAACTATTATTCTTCGTTTATTAGTCTTCATGATTTCATTTTTCTTCAACGCGGGGCCCGATTGGATGCAGTCGGTCCAATCAGTTTAGATCTGGCAGTGTTGACACTGTCATAATACAAAGATCTGATTAGCTGCATTTAAAAACCAGAATGGAGGAAATAAAACAGGTTTTCTTTCTTTGTCATAAATAATTACAATCTAGATCAGTTATATCAGTATAACTCAATTAAGTATGATAATGACAGTCTCCAATTTTCTTACTTTCTATCCAAGACTGAAAGTTATGTTACCTAGTATGAGTTGCATTTTAAATATTTTTCTATTTTAGGTAGATCTAAAACATCTTCATGAGATTGAGAACAAAGATATAGTGCCTATTGGGATTGATCTAAGTGAATTTTATCTAAGTGTGGAGTGGGACATTATGAAAGTTCCAGCCAAACGCAAAGAGAAGTACTACAGTTGCTGTGAAGAACCTTATCCAGATATCACATTCAATTTGACAATTAGAAGAAAATCGCTGTTTTACACCATTAACTTGATTATTCCCTGTGTGGGCATTTCTGGATTATCAGTATTAGTATTTTATCTTCCTTCTGATAGTGGTGAAAAGGTATCATTGTGTGTGTCTATCCTATTGTCACTGACATTTTTTTTTCTAGTGTTGGCTGAGATCATTCCTTCTACCTCTCTGGCCATGCCTATGCTGGGCAAATATTTAGTTTTCACGATGATTCTAGTTACCCTTTCTGTCATTGTAACTATAATTGTGCTCAATGTACACTTTCGATCTCCTTCTACTCACAGAATGTCTCCCTGGATAAGACGGGTTTTTATTCGCACTCTTCCTCGTCTACTTCTTATGCGTCAACCTCAATACAAAATTGAAACGGATAGTGAAGATAGCAAGGATGGATCCAAGAGCAATGGGGTTGAGCCCTATGTCAAAGATCCATTAGGTAATAATACGGAAAAACATTCAGGAGCATCACATTTTCGTCGAGCTGCCTCCGATGACATTGTCATTCACGAATTGGAATCAAGCCCAGGTATGGTGGAGAGGCGATATCCTCGTGAAATTGAAAGAGCTATTCACAATGCCATGTTCATTGCCCAGCACATTGACAACCAGGATGACTTTGACAGTGTGAGTATAAAAAGGAGATTGGATTATTCAGGATCTTTTGACTGTTCTTACTTTCTGATATCAATTTCTTTTTCCTTTTTTCAGATTAAAGAAGACTGGAAGTATGTAGCTATGGTTTTGGATAGACTATTCCTGTGGATTTTCACTATTGCCTGTATTGTAGGTACAGTTGGAATCTTTTTACAGGCCCCTCATCTGTATGACACAGAGAAACCTATTGATGTGGAATTGTCTAAAGTGGCTCACTTTCAGGAAGCTCCTACTGACTATGCTGATACCTAACCTGGCCTCTGTTTTGTTCCTGGATACTATATTCATTGATCAATGGCCATTATTGTTTTTTGGACTTAGCTATAGATTAGTTACAGCTGACTAACCAGAAGGGAGCTAGCATTAACATTTTAGTTTGTTGGCTTCAGATAGAGATCACTTCTTTTGCATCATCTTGAACATTTAGATATTTGGTAGCCAGTTTTTCACCTTTCTATAGCCTATTGGCCAGAGAACATCTAACATTTATCTTGTATACAAGACATAAAAATGGTCTACTTTGTCCAAAGTTAGATTCAACCAGCAGAAGCCAGCCAACTTCCAGAGTTTCTAGACTAACAGGGTGAATTCAAAAAATCAGAACTTATGCTGGCAATATATAACATGTAGTCTACTCATTTTCAATAAAGAAACTCTGCAATATTTTTCTTTTCATATGTTCATCCAAAGAACAGTTTAAACAATTCATAATCATTTAGAGCAGCAGTTCTCAAACTTTTCATAAATGTGTACCAGTAAAACCAAAATTCAAAAATTTCTGTACCACGAACAAAAGTATGTTTAGTATACAAATAGAAAGTCAAGACTATTCATGTATCAGCAGTCATCTCTCGTGTATCATCAGTGGTATGCATACCACTGATTGATAATTGCTGACTTAAAATATTGATATTATTCAATCTATTGTTCTCCTATTGGAGATTTCAATCAAAAATTGCCTCTTCATTGGCCAAGTTCAAGAATTTTGCTACACGTGTAGTTCTCAACTTCCAGGAGAAGTTAATTTGATTCTGGAATGAGCTCATCAGTAAGAACTGCCAAATTAAGAATCAATTTCCTATAGGCATCAGGGCTGGCTTAAACCGATAAGCAGACGATGCACCGCATCGGTGCATCGAAATTATCATTTTCAATGTTGTAAGGGTACTAAGTAGATGTTACAAGAAATCTGCATTGGGGCATGGAGCAGATACTGATAGACACAATATTAAAAAAGTTTTCATCAGTGGCAGATTTAGCACTTAAGAGGCTCCAGGCATAATTCAATTTTGAGGCCCCTCTCTAAATATTTTCACTGCCCCTACACACTACATCTTGGATTCTACGTGCACGGTTTTTACTCTGGTAGACGCTGTACAAGTGGTTCAAAAAATGTTCAGACATAGGGAAATAACATTGAAAATTAATCAATATAAAATTACAATTGCCTGGCTGTATTTAAAAGATTGCTGATGTTCAGATTGTATTAATTATGAAAATTAAAACTTATTGGTACAAGAATTATTAAGTTTCAATAGGTAAAAATGTTAAAAACCAAAAATATCTAATAATCCACGGATATAAAAAACTTTTTGTAAATTATTATAATAGTTTTCACTATTTTTTGGTAAATAATGGAGGACATTTTGAACATTTATTACAATTCCATTCCAAGTATTCGATTTCATCTTTTGGGTTTTCTGGGAATGCGCTGATTGATAATAGGTGCATTCGGCAATTCAGAATTCTGCTCAGACTTCTGATTAGTCTGACAGATAAGCGTTCGGTAAGTCAGATCTGAGTTTAGTCTGACTGTAGCGCTGTGTTCGGTAATTCAGAATTCTGACTCAGAATTTCAGAGAAAAACTCAGGTTGCTTATTCGTTCCTGACTTTTGTCTGAGCAAGATGGCTGCGCCCATGAGGTTAAAATGAGAAATTAAAATGAATGACTGATGAAGTTTTTCAACTCTACACCCAGAGGAGCAAAAATGTATAACTGAAGGAAAGATATCTCGTTACATAAGTAGATATTATTGATACGAAAATTCGTGTGTGTTTATAGGCTGAAAAGTATGCTCACGTTGGTTCGTCCTAAAGTTGCTTTGCTATTATTATTAGTTGATAAAGAAATTATTATTTATTAATGTCATAATTAATTTATATTTGTTTTATTGATAATTATTTCAATAAATGGTATTTATATTGAGTATGATTAGCGACTAGTCCAGCGGTAAATTTTTTTTAATTCGATATTATGCATGTAAAGCATTGTAATATGTGTAATAACTTGTATCCGCCATGTTGGTCAGTAGAGAAGCAGACAAATGCGTTCGGTAAATGTCAAGTCAGATGAGTCAGACGAAATTCAGAAGTCACGTGATCTATCCAGATATCTGGTCAGATTGATCTGAATTGCCGAATGTGCCTAATATTCCAGTCATCAAAGACAAATTTTCATCAAAAGCTCTCACAAAAAATTATACCTATCAAGGGCACAGCCATCTTGCTCAGACAAAAGTCAGGAACGAAAAAGCAACCTGAGTTTGGTTTGAAATTCTGAGTCAGAATTCTGAATTACCGAACACGGCGCTATAGTCAAACTAAAATCAGATCTGACTTACCGAACGCTTATCTGTCAGACTACATCACAAGTCTGAGCAGAATTCTGAATTGCCGAATGCGCTTCCAGAGGAGCAAAAATGTATAACTCGTTACAAAAGTAGACATTATTGATACGAGAATTCGTGTATGTGTTTAGCGGCTGAAAAGTATGCTCACGTTGCTTCGTCCTAAAGTTGCTTTGCTATAATTATTAGTTGATAAAAAATTCATTATTATTTATTAATGTCATAATTAATTTATATTTGTTTTATTGATAATTAGTGGTATTGGTACCCGCGTATCTATACACGGAATCTAATTAATATTACTATTGGAGAACTTGCAGATTGACTAAATAAATGTTGTTCTAATATTATTAAGTTATTGCAGTTAAACCCTGATAAGACGCCACCGTCCGTTTGGGGACGATTTTGGCAGCTAATCGGAGTTGGCGGTTTATCGAAAACGTCTGATATAGAAATGAACTGAACTCCGAATTTATTAAACTTAATAAAATACAATACATTTATATTTATCATTCAAACATAATATTTCTAAAAAAAACTGTATACTTTACAACAACGAATGGCTGGCGCATTTCAAATAACAGAAGAGCCTTTGGCGAGCGTTGCGGCATGGTGAAACATTTTTTTTCTCAACAGATGACGCCAAACTCCATTCTGGAAGAATACTATGTGGCGAGGCGAAACAAGCCCTTCCACAGGCTGTCCATCCCTGCGGAGGGTCAGCCGGAATGTGAAGGACGGGGATCGACGGGCCGGGCCCGGACCCATAATAAATATTTTCAAGGGGTGGGACCCGAGACTCGAACCCGCGTCCTCCCAGAATGGAAAGTCGAAGCGTTTCCACAGGCCAATCCGGCTGACTTATGTTGAAACATTAATAACACTTCGCATCACTTGACTAGTAACTATGGAAACGATGTGTTTCTTACGATCTTAAATTTTCGACAACCTAGGTGTAAACCAGGATTAAAGAGAGACATGATTTACCGATAAGTCTCTCTCCCACCTGCTGATTATAAATGAATCCAGATAGTTTTTAATATATGCTGTACAGGTGAACTTCGGGATGTGAGTCATCTTGTCCTTGGCGAGTCGGCCGGATTGGCCGCGTGGAAACGCTTCGGCTTTCCACTCTGGAGGATTCGGGTTCGAATCCCGGGTCCCACCCCTTGAAAATATTTATCATGGGGCCTGGGTTCGAATCTCGGGTCCCACCCCTTGAAAATATTTATCATGGGGTCTGGGCCCTGCCCGCGGTGGAAACGCTTTGGCTTTCCACTCTGGAGGACCCGGGTTCGAGTCTCGGGGGTCCCACCCCTTGAAAATATTTATCATGGGGTCCGGGCCCGGCCCCTGGTCCCACCCCTTGAAAATATTTATCATGGGGTCCGGGCCCGGCCCGTCCCACCCCTTGAAAATATTTATCATGGAGTCCGGGCCCGGCCCGTCGTCCCCTTGAAAATATTTATCATGGGGTCCGGGCCCGGCCCGTCGATCCATCCTTGAAAATATTTATCATGGGGTTGGGTTCGAATCTCGGGTCCCACCCCTTGAAAATATTTATCATGGGGTCTGACCCGGCCCGCGGGTCCCACCCCTTGAAAATATTTATCATGGGGTCCGGGCCCGGCCCGTCCCACCCCTTGAAAATATTTATCATGGAGTCCGGGCCCGGCCCGTCGTCCCCTTGAAAATATTTATCATGGGGTCCGGGCCCGGCCCGTCGATCCATCCTTGAAAATATTTATCATGGGGTCTGCCCGGCCCGGGTCCCACCCCTTGAAAATATTTATCATAGGGTCCGGGCCCGGCCCATTGATCCCCGTCCTCCACAATCCGGCTGACCCCTCCGCAGAGGTGGGCCCCACCCCTTGAAAATATTTATCATGGAGTCCGGGCCCGGCCCGTCGTCCCCTTGAAAATATTTATCATGGGGTCCGGGCCCGGCCCGTCGATCCATCCTTGAAAATATTTATCATGGGGGCGGGTTCGAATCCCGGGTCCCACCCCTTGAAAATATTTATCATGGGGTGCGGCCCGGCCCGTCGATCCCCGTCCTCCACAATCCGGCTGACCTCTCCGTGCCCGGCCCGTCGATTCCCGTCCTCCACAATCCGGCTGACCCCTCCGCGGTCCGGCCTGTCGATCCCCGTCCTCCACAATCCGGCTGACCCCTCCGCAGAAAAGCAACCTGTGGAAGGGCTTGTTTCGCCCCGCCACTTAGTACTCTTACTATAGCCTGTGGAAGGGCTTGTTTCGCCCCGTCACTTAGTATTCTCCCTGAGAAAAGTGGCGTCATCTGATAACACAGAAAAAAAATCGACCTTGCGGGTCGGCCGGATTGGCCGCGTGGAAACGCTTCGGCTTTCCACTCTGGAAGGCCCGGGTTCGATTCTCGGGTCCCACCCCTTGAAGATGTTTATCATAGCGTCTGGGCCCGGACCAACGATCCCCGTCCTCCACAATCGTTGCTTAGCTATTTCTACTGGCGGATGACGATGGCATGTTATCGGGGTTTGTCTATTCCATTAACATAGAGAAGATCCGTTTCGTCAAATTTCTTGGCGGCTTAACGGGGGCGAATTATCGGGGTTTGACTATACATATACACTGACGGAAAAAAAATCCCAACACCAAGAAAAAATTATTGTACAGTAATGAAATTTGGACAATGCATTTGTGTAGTTAACATGTTTAATTGATTAAATTTTCAAGATCACAGGTTAATTTAAGCTCAAGAAAATGCATTTCAAATGTGAAATGCTGTTGCATAGTATCAGTATGTATACTAGGTCACTTTATTTTGTTAAAAATTTTATTCCATCAAACATGTTTGTAGTGGTTCTTGAAAGCGTTTGTGAATTCCTGAATGCGCATGCGTTTATTCATATAGTAGTTTGGGTACGTTCCTAAACTCAACGGTTTATAAACCGTTTTGGATTAGCATCCCAAAACTTCTGTTGAAGATAAAACGTTTTAAACCGGTTTATGTATCGGAGTCATCAAAGTTTTTCTTCGGTGAATATCGCTAGGGGACTCTTAAAATGTCATAAGCAAAATTTTTAATTAAAGAAACGTTTATATTTTTTATATAAAGTGGCTTGCACGTAATAAATCATTTATTTTTTATATATGAAATATTTAGTGTATCCACAATTACAAATTTATATTATATATATGATTTTTCACGTTGTCGTGATTTAAACGTGATGTATTAACTGATATTACATTAAATTTTTATTAAATACAGTATATTATTTTAAGAAAAAACATATCTGCACTGATGTTTTTGAAAAACGAAAATGTTCTTTGAAGGATATATCAGTATAGCGATGAATGATATAAATATAATTTTTAATTTTTTCTTTTTATTTTCATGTAATGCTAATAACTGAATAATCATGTCATCATCTTTTTTATAATACTATTGTGGGGACGGGGTCTATTAAAATTATCAATCAAATTATCGTTTGTCCTGACACCAGGTGTGATGATTTATCGCGCTCACACCAAACGCAAATTTTTGGATATTTTGGCCGAAAATAACTTTAATTTAGGCGCGTGTGGTAAGCGACGCTCAAGAATCCGAAGGATTAGAAACTCTTTTTTTTTTGCATATTTTACGTCCCCTTTCCAATCAGAGAGATTACTAAGGGGACGGGGCCAGTTCCAACCACGGGCTGCACCCACACCCGTGGAGGGGGGCCGGATGGTGAAGGAAGGGGATCACGGGCCGGGCCCAGCACCCCGAAAAAAATCCGGGACCAGACCCGGGTCCTCCAGCGTGGTACGCCAATGCGTTACCACTCGGCCATCCGGCCGCATTAGAAACTCATTGGAATGATAACACTCTTTTTGTAAAAATTAATAACAAATAAAAATTTATTAAACTTAATTAATAAAAGAATAATACATAATGAAATTGTTGTCAAAGGTATATATAAAGGAGTACAAAAAAACAGAAGCAAAACTGTCTTATCAAACTAACGAATTCCTAACTTAGTTATACAAAGAAAACCGAAAATTCTATATAAACAGGGAGGGATCCTACGTCTGGCCCACTAACATACCTTGAGAGAGGGGAATACTGTACTGCCAAATTATTAATTATTTTATGAAAAAATAATAATTAAATAAAATAAATTTTTTTATTTTGAGAACTGAATTTTGAAATTGTCATTAACATTATAAAATAAACTTCAGTTACATTCGTAATCATCATAATATAATATTTAAAAACTAAAAATATTCAAAAATAATCATTACAATAAGAATAAAAAATCACACAAATTAAGAAATATTAAACAATAGTTAAAGGAGTTCAAAGTTGACTCTGCAAGACAAAGGAAGCAGTTCTAGGAAAGACGATCTTGTTATCTGGTAATTGGATCTTCAGTTTAGTTCTCCGGCGACGGTCAAAGTTTCGATGCACATCTATTGTAAGCTGTTTAGAGATTGTTTTTCAAAGTTAAAAAAAAATTAAATTGCAGGAAATTTTTTGTATATCTTGGTCCGGGCCCCACACTATAGAATAGACTTCTTTCGACAATTCGACGCCATTTTTTCAACGAATTCAAAAAACTGTTCCAAAACGAGGTAAAACATCGAATTTTGTCATTGCAAGCGCTTTAAGCAAAACGTTGAGTTTAGGAACGTACCCTTTGTAATCTGTATACCAGTGTCTGCGGAACAGTCAGTGCGTATGGTTCGAAATATGACCGCTAGGGTTGCCTCTCGCAAAACATGTCATAGTTGGCGTTATTCATTTATCAATTTAATTTGGGGAATACTGTACTGCCAAATTATTAATTATTTTATGAAAAAATAATAATTAAATAAAATAAATTTTTTTATTTTGAGAACTGAATTTTGAGGCCCCCTTGATTTGTGAGGCCCTAGGCGCGCGCCTCGTGCGCCTATGCGTAAATCCGCCGCTGGTTTTCATTCTCATCAATGAAATTTGACCATAATAATAATTAAATAATAACAACAAAATTCAATAGTTTATGATAAATCAATGATTTGTTTAGTTAAAGAAATGATCTTTAAAATAAAGCAAATTATAATAATAATGAAATTATTTATCATATAAATGTTAAGGAATTTTTATTTTTAATTATTATTGATAGGTAAATAGATGAACATTTTAAACAGAGGAACAACTGCATTGGACACAATACAAGAATGAAAATTATTTATATAATGTGCTTGTGAAACTATTGCAGCCAGAGATCACGGTATTTTTGCTTCTCTCGATGACCGAAAAATACTACACAAAATAACTTCTGTTTCTCGTACCGCTATTTTAATTTTTCTGATTTCGTAGCAGACAGTAGCATTTCTGCTACAAACTGTTGTATTGTATGGCTATGTATATGGTTTGAAATGCCATTTTTGAATGTTTAGCATTAATTTTTTGCAATTAATGTTCATATTTTTGATTTTTTTAATATTTCCTATTTAAATACAATTATGCCAAAATACTCTGCCAATCAAAGTAATTCAATACTCAAGGCATATAGCTTTACAGCAGGAAAAAATTTATTCCGATGTTATAACATACAAATTATAACAGTTATATGGCGCTTTCCATGTAAAGATTTTCCTTTTCACCAGGGCTGGCTCAACATACAATCGAGTGGATCGTCCGTTTAGTGCGCCGATATTTAAGGGGCGCGCGCCAAAAGGGTCTTGCGCAGTTTATGCTTTGTTGTTATCATTGTTGTAGTAAGACACAATTATTTTTAGACATAATTTAGCCGCCCAGTCCCGCTCACCGTCAAAACTGATGACTTGAGGGGCGCGACAAAAATTTTCGATCGGGGGCGCTGAAAGCTCTAGAGCCGGTACTTTTCAGTATATTAGTATATAAATAATAGATGAAATGTATAGCTAGCTTTTATAAATGTCAAATAATAAGTTAAATATTTAAAATCAGAACTTGCTATGTTCTGATTTTAAATATTAAACTAAAAACTAAAAATTGTTGTTATTTTAACTTATTGTTGCATAACATGTTCAGAGCATCACCATGGCTACCAAACGATCAAAAGAAACAAAATAGTGGCAAGATTCTGCTTTTCACGGAATCCGAGATTTTTGCATAATAATTTTAGTCATGTTACTAGTAGTAAGTCGGAATATAAATCAATCGCGAAAACAGAACCGATAAGTAGATATATGAAAAAATACTTATCACAACGAAGTATCGTTGTAATAAGTACTTTTTCACAGGGTCGCATTTACCATTAGGCGCATTATGCGCAAGCTGGGGGTCACATTTTAAAACTTCACTCCTTACAAACAATAATATAAAAAACAGCCTCTTTATAGTTGCAAAATAAAATTCTTATTTTTTAAATTCGTAATACAGTATAAAAATTACCTTCTATTACATCTAATATAAAAAAACTTCTAAATTACCTCTAATATAAAAATTAGAGACCGCAGAAAAATTTGTGAGGCCTCCCGCCTCCATTTGAAATATACTGTTCTTTAGAATATAAAACTTACAGGGCCGATTGTTTAAACGGACTTTCTATAGTCCACGGTTTACAGCAAAAACCGGGTCTAGACGGCGTTCAGATAAATCGCGGTTTTAAAAGCATTGCAAAGACCTTGACTATATCGGTCGGCGGCTAAACCTTGGCTGTTATTACAGTTCCTACGCGCCCCCGTCGTTTGAAAATTTTCAGCCAATCAGATCGCATTCGGCAATTCAGATCAATCTGATCAGATATCTGAATAGATCACGTGACATCTGAATTTCGTCTGACTCATCTGACTTGACATTTACCGAACGCATTTGTCTGCTTCTCTATTGACCAACATGGTGGATACAAGTTATTACACATATTACAATGCTTTACATGCATAGTAATATCGTATTAAAAAAATTTTTACGCTGGACTAGTGGCTAATCATCCTCAATATAAATATCATTTATTGAAATAATTATCAATAAAACAAATATAAATTAATTATGACATTAATAAATAACAAAGAATAATAATAGCGAAGCAACGTAAGCATACTTTTCAGCCGAATAAAAACAAATACGAATTCTCGTATCAATAATGTCTATTTATGTAACGAGATATCTTTCCTTCAGTTATACATTTTTGCTCCTCTGGGTGTTAGATAGAGTTGAAAAACTTCATCACTCTCATTCATTTTAATTTCGCATAATATCTCATGGGCGCAGCCATCTTGCTCAGACAAAAGTCAGGAACGAATCAATCAAAAACTTTTAAGTCAGATTTGGTTGGAAATCAGAAATGAACAAATTTAACTTTAGATGTGAAAAGATTTTAATAAATTAAAAAAACTGATTAAATTTTACTAAGGCATTATAATAATTAATTTATTAGGGCATTATAATAAACATAAAGAACAGAAAACTATTAGAATCAGACACAAAAAAGAACTTTCTATATATCAGATCATTGGGTGCAGAACTCAAACCCATTGAGTTGCATTGACCATTCACAGAATTTACTGATTACATCATTATTATAAGTAGGAATTGTCATAAGTCAAGGCAGTCTTAAGTTGAGAACTATCTGTGTTTTAAATAAAAATATTTAATATTAAAAACATTTTTAAAGTACTTTATGAATAAAAAATATATATTTATAAAGTAAATTTATTAGATAGTAGATGTTGTGAATAAATAAGCTTGTTTTCAAATATTTTAATTTTTCTATAAATAAGTTAATTTTTCAATTTTTATATTATATTAAATTTTTAGGAATATTGTTATATTTACATATATACTATTATTTAATTAAAAGTTTATTAATTATATGTAATATATTTTTAATGTCTTTTATAGTTAATAAAAAGAAGGCGATTAACTAGTAGTAGAGGTGTACAGACAATTATGCTCAATTTAAATGGTGGAAAAAATCATGGGTTAATTTTGGAACCAGGTAAATAATAATATAATATTTTTTAATCAAATTCAGTTCAGTAATTGTAGTATGAATGCTATCCAAAGTTAGAGTATTCATAGTTCTGAATGTATACAAAATCATTTTAAAGATATGCAAAAAAATTAACATATTTTTAATAAACAGATAGTTCCTGATTTTACATTCATCCACTCTATAATTCCTGCATTTGTGGTCATTATTTTCATCTTGGATAACATAAAAACTAAACTATAATAGTTATAAAAAATAATAAATATTTATGTCTATTAGTTGTTTCCATCTCTAATATGGCAACAAGACTTGAATACAAAAAATTCCTGCAAGAAAGGAGAAAGTGTGTTTAGATAATTACTATATTTAATTTTATATATTATTATTTTGTATATATTATTCCTTTAATACTTGAAAAGATAAATTAAGGGAAAAAATTTGACTCCATGAACTGCTCCAACTTTCATAAAGTATCATATTTTAGAAAACATACTACATCAATTTTTTATTAGGAGTCGGGAGTCGAGTGTTTTTCCGACTCCGACTCCGACTTCAGGCAATTTAAAATCCGACTCCGACTCCACCCAAATACCTCCGACTCCCGACTCTGCAACCCTGCTTGCAGACCATCTCGTTTCACTTACAAGTTAGAATAGAAAACTAAGGAATAGTGATAAATTAAAAAAAATTCCACAATTCTATTTTTATTCTCATTCTTCTATGCTTGTGCAAAATATATAGATATAGGGTCCAATAGGGAAGAAAATATCTATTACCTCACAGTTTTTTGCCTTGTATGTGATACGCTCACATACACGAATTTATGCAATACTACAGTTCCTGTGGGCCGATTGTTTAAATGGGTTCTAGACCTCGGCCGCGGTCTGAACCACGGTTTTATAAAATTTGCATTGCATAAACGAAGCGTCTTAGCAGACGCGGCTCAGACGAGGTCTAGAAAATCGGTTTCTAAAGTCTATTTCTAGACCAGTTACTAGCCAGGTTTAGAATCTAGACCGCGTCTTCTTGCGCATGCGTTCAATTTTCATAGTTTGTAGAATCCTTCATATTTAATTTGAATTATTATTGAGTGAAATATTATTTAAAGAGTATATTAAATGTTTAAGTGCAATTTAAAACATTCTTCGTTTCTTCACTTCAAACTTCTGCTATATTACTGACGTCATCGATAGAGCTCGAGATACTGATTGGCTGAAAATGCTGGGGGCGCCTAGGAACTGTAGTAACAACCGAGGTTTAGCCGCCGTTCTCACGTAGGAACTATAGTAACAGCCAAGTTTTAGCATGTTATAGAAATCTTTTATTGATAGAGCTCGAGATACTGATTGGCTGAAAATTTTCAAATGACGGGGGCGCCTGTAGTAACAGCCAATACAGTACTGTACGTGACGTTAACGAGTTGTATGTTTTGCTAATTTATTTGTTAGTCAAATATTTTGTAATCACAGCCAAGGTTTAGCCACCGACCGGTATAGTCAAGGTCTTTGCAATGATTTTGAAACCGTGATTTATCTGAACGCCGTCTAGACCCGGTTTTTGCTGTAAACCGTGGACTATAGAAACTCCATTTAAACAATCGGCCCCTCCGAAGAGTTCATTTCGCTTTCTATACATTCGGTTAGCTTTCCTGCAAGTATAATCGATCATAATTTCCGCTCATGCAACGCCTATGAAATAGGTGAAAACCTTTTTGCAACCAATTGTACCTATATCCATAGTGGCAAAGTACTGCTACATATAAAATAAACTACACAGGATAAGTTGATATAACAGTTATTATTTTAACATTTTATTTAAACAGATGGACCATAGCACTGCTATGATTTTGCACATCATTTATGTAATGCTACATACTACTACAGGAGGTATTGTAACAACTGTATGCACTGCTCAACGATCGTTGGCGCTGCTGATAGCTTACAGAGTTAAAACTATGGGTGCGTTCCAAACTTCAACAGACTAATCAGTGATGAGTAAAAAATCTCAGCAAACCGTTCCAAAATACAACATGCCAATCAGTGTTGGCTTATCATACGGTCAACACAGTAATCGAATTTGAAAGGTGGTGATTGTATTGACACCGGTTTACACCGTTTATCCAACGTCGCGGAAAAAGTAGTTCCTACTAGATGAAAAGATTTTAAAAGTTACAGAGTGTAACAAATCATTATCATCGTTGTTGTTTACTGGCAAATAAATTTTAGTGCTTTCTAATGACACTAATAAAGTTATAATATTCATGATTGTCTTCTTCATCACCATGTTAGCCGCCGTCTTATCTCCACACTCAGCGAGTCGTTCCAGAAACATACGGATGCTAAGTTATTTCTGACGTCAAAAGAGACTAATCACTGATGACTTAATGTTGAGGTTTGGAACGCATTCTATATTTACATTATTTAAAAACGATGTGTGTTTTGACATATTGTGTTTTTATTTTAAGCCAGTGTTTTCCAAACTGGGTCGTGCGAATCTATTGCAAGGAGGCGCGTAAGAATTGTCTCAAAAACATCATTTTTGAGACAAGCAAAAAATAAATTCAAATTGGTATCGAAAAAATAAGCAAAAGGGTTATAAATACAGTACATATATTTACGTATCCAAAAATTTCTGCTGTAGCTATTTTAAAGACAAAATTTCGATCTCGTTTAGTGATTGAAAAATAAGCTATATCACCCGATTTGAGAGAATTTGTGCTAAAAAACAAGCTATCCATGGCATTAAATATTATGTTGTATTAAACTTGTATTCTAATACTTCGTTCTAATAATTCGTTTTTTGTAAGATTTGTTTCATTCTAATAAAATTATTACACCATAATAAATATATTTTTTGCGTTAATAACTTTATTTATACAAAATATGGTATATTGTTTGGAGAAAATATTTATAAAATTAGACTTCTATGAAAATGAGGGGGCGTACCAATTTCTTATGAAAAAAGGGGGACATAGACACAAAATTTGCAACCAATATTTTAAGCTTATTTCTGTAGCAAATTTGTACTTCTTTGGCCATGTTACTATCGCTATATAATTATTTTTTTTTTAATGCTATATAATTATAATAATTTGTATGTTATAATTAAAGTGATCAGATATATTACCATATGTTGAAATGCGGGACGAACCCAAATAAAAATTAAAAACATCGCTTAACACGTTGGCCAGAACATGAAACATTTTCTTAGTTTATTTAGTTGTGAATCATTAAAATCTCTTGGATTGACGGAAAGCGCTGGAATGACAAAATCATGGCGTCATTTCGAGTCGTCACTAGAGAGTTCCTCACGTCCAAACGTGAGTTAAGGAAAGGCTCTGTATTTACGTCATTCATTCTCATTCTACATGTCGAAAATGTCAAATTCGACGCTTAGGCAGGAAGGTTCACGTTGGTGATTATCTATGTTTATAGTAACTAAACGACTAAATATAATGCCATATCATTCGGTATGTCCGTTACTTAGACTCGTATCTATGGGTAGGAACACAAAGAAAGCAGGTTGCCCGCTTGCTGTTTACCAGCGCTTATTTAGGCATGTTGCTGATGCCGATTAACGCTGGCATTATATATATTTTCCACTTTTGAAATGAGCTGAATTATTTACATTGAATAAGAAGTGGGAAGAAATTATGTAATATATACATAAACATTCCCAAAAAAATTATACATAAAACAAAGGGAAAGAAAAAAGTATACAGCCTATATAACATTCATTTAATAATTATATCTTCTCCTAAAAAATAATATACATCAAACAAAAGGAAAAAGTATACAGCCTATATAACATTCATTTAATAATTATATCTTCTTACCTATTGTTCAGTTAAAACAAGAACTTTTTTCTTTTTAACAATATCAACTTCACTTTTTGAACTTTTCTATGTATTTAAAGTTTGTGTATCTTCTGCTCTCTTTACAAAATCTGTATCCCACATTTAAAGTTGGTGTATCTTCTGCTCTCTTTACAAAATCTGTAATACATTTAAAGTTTGTGTATCTTCTGCTCTCTTTATAAAATCTGTAATCTAACCCACCACAAAACAACTGTTCCTTAGAACATATCCAAAAAAATTTACAAATAAAAAAGCTTTTCTTCTATTTCACATTCCTTTATTGAAGAATAAAACCTTATTTTTTATCCAAGAATTGAACGTTTGGAACACAAAATACTCAATTGTTTCCAATTAACTCAATTTCAAATCAAAATCAAAAATAGACTGCATATCATCTTTCTCACTGAAAACTAGCAAAATTGCATTTATGACTAATTTTAGCAAAATATTTCCCAATGATTACATTTTATGTGTGTATTGCAGTGTTTTCCAAACTGTGGGGCATGCTTTCACTTGGAACAGACTCGCACCCCACTAGGGGGCACGAGTCTGTTCCAAGGAGGGCACACAAGAATTAACAAAAACATCATTTTTGAAACAAACAAGCAAAAAATAAATTCAAATTGCTGTCAAAAAATGAATCAGTAAAAGGGTTATAAACACAGTACAGGTATCCCTCCTATAATAGAGTAGATAGGTTTCTGATAAACAGTGTGTTGTGTGAAACCATGTTATATGAGACCCAGAGCCAACACAAAAAGGACAGTTATGTTCCAAAACAAATAAACAAAATAACTTTCTTTAATTTCACATAAGAAACTTAATTTTTATTAAGAATATTAACAACACGAAACATAAAGAAAGAATATATATGTAAGACTAAAAAATCAATATAAGTAAAAGGAAATAAAAAGTATACAGCATATGTAACATTAATTTAATAATTATATTTTCTTTACCATTGTTTTGTTAAAACAAGAATGTTTGTTTCTTTAACAATATCAACTTCACTTTCTGAATTTTTTTTTTTGCATTTAAAGCTTGTGTATCTTTTGCTCTCTTTACAAAATCTGTAATCTAAACAGTTAGAAATTAATTTTTCTTTAGCATATACTCAAAAAAAATTTATGAATAAAACAGTTTTTCTTCTTTTTATTCTTCAATAGAAAAATGTGAAAAACTTATTTTTTATCCAAGAACTGAACGTTTGAAACACAAAATACTCAATTTCAAATCGAAATCAAAAATAGACTGCATATCGTCCCTCTCATGGCAAACTAGCAAAATTGCATTTATGACTAATTTTAGCAAAGTATTTCCTAATAATTACATTTTGTGTGTGTATTGTGTGTCCATAGTATGGATTTACAAAAATTAATGAATGTTGTGTGTTATACCCTAGTATGGATTTACAAAAATTAATGAAAATGTTTTGTGTTGTAGGAAGTTAATGTAATTTTCGAAATGAGCTAGGTAAAAACCGTGTTATAGAAGTACTGTGTTATGAGGGTTTCCACAATTTCCAAATCGTGTTAGAGCGAAACCGTGTTGTAGGATTGTAGGAAGTCGTGTTTTAGGAGGGATACCTTTATGTATATATATATATATATACACATACATACATGTATCCAGAAACTAGCTGTTTTAAAGAGAAAAAAAAAAAGGGGATTGAGAAAACTGCAAATAGCAATATCTTCTGTGACTTCTAATTTCAGAGAATTTGTGCTGAAAAACAAGCCCACCCATCACATTAAATATTATGTTGTAATTAAACATGTATTCTATTTTTCGTTTTTTTTTATAAGATTTTAGTTGTATTAAAATTATTACACCATCTTTGTACCAGAAATGTATTTCTTAGGATTTTCCAAGTATATAAACAATGTATCTCTACTCCAAGTAATACCTTTATGTTTATTTGCATCTGTATAAGAAACTCCAGGAGCTTGTCCAGTTCTTATAAATATATATATTTTTTTATATATAAGAACTTTATTTATACAAAATATGGTATATTGTTTTGTAGTATTAAATTCTAAGTAATAAGTATTTATAAAATTAGACTGTTATGAAAATGAGGAGTGTGCCAATTTTGTATGAAGAAAGGGGGTGCAAGCACAGAAAGTTTGGAAACCACTGGTGTATTGTGTGTTCCTAGTACAGATTTACAAAAATTAATGAAAATGTTTTGTGTTGTAGGAGAATAAATGTAATTCTATCAGCGTGACGTAGTTTATGGACGGACCCTAAAAAGTAATACTAAATCTAGCGTATAGATGACACGATGATAGCTACATATTCAAATTACAACAATATTTATAAAATTAAGTTTCTATAAAAGTCATCATTATTACACATACTAATACTTCTGATAAAGAAAAAAAGTATTTCTTGCACATTATTTTAAGAAAACAACAAGAAAATATGCTAATATAGAATTATTTTATTTAGTTGTGTAACAGATTACCGTAATTCAACCCCCAGGAGACCGAGTTCGATGGTTTGTTTTAGAGTCCCTAGATTTATAGAGTAGCGCACCCTGCGCCATTTTAGATCCTTTGCCGATCGATTATCACTGGAAACTTTGTGAAAACTAAGCCACAATACTATATTTCTTTTTCTAATTTTTTATTTATAAATTAGAAAAAGAAATATAGTATTGTGGCTTACTTTTCACAAAGTTATCTGTGATTATCGATCGGCAAAGGACCTAAAATGGCGCAGGGTGCGCTACTCTATAAATCTAGGGACTCTAGTTTGTTTATACGTACTATCTATCATATTAGCAGTATCGAATTATAAAATAAATATTCTTCGTCAGTTGGAAAAATTCATTAGAACTGTCAAGTAATTGAAATTATTTGAAGCAGAATATAATCAAGAATTTCAATATATAAAAATTTTCTTTGTCTATGCAAATTAAGCATTATTTCATAATTTTTTTCATTTTATCCTTAATCTAAAATTAAAAAAAAAGGATATCAGAACACAGTATATGGACAACAAAATCCAATATTTACTTGCTGAAAAATCAAAAAGTTATAGCAAAATATCGAAAATTTCATTGTTCTTTGGAGTTTAAAAAGGGGTGTGTCTAGAAAAAAGAGGAGCGGTAAGGTTAATTAAAAAGTCTATACTTAAACTTATTAATTACATAAAAAATTAAATATATAATGCTTTAAATTATACGATTTCAGGTTTCCATACTTCAAATGATTTGACAGATTTCACTCCTAAAATGCTAATGCACTTGTCTGACGATCACGTGTTACCTATGTTTCCAACTGGCTTCCTCACGCCAATAGACAATACTAGCCTTGTATTTAAACTTCAACACTTGTTTTTAATTTAACGAAACTTGTATTTCGTTATAATAAAAACTGACCCCTTCCCAGGGATTGGCAGCCTGTGGAAGGGCTTGTTTCGCACCGCCACATAGTATTCTACAAGAATGGAATGTGGCGTCATCTGTTGACAAAAAAAAACTTTTTTCATTCACTACCCCATTTTTCATTACGAGATTTTTCACGACCCCAGGTATTAAATATCGACCCTATTTTTCATTGCGAGATTTTTCGCGACCCCAAGTATTAAATATGAAATATATTACGAGATTTTTCGCGATCCCAGGTATTAAATATGAAATAAAACATACAAAAACATAAATTATTTACACACTTATTAAGATGAACATAATCAACCAACTACACTGAAAACATATGTTATAACGTATATATATACTGTATATATACGTTAAATATTGGGCGTTTGTGAAATTATATATAAACTGAAATTCCAATGTTTGCATTTAATTTTTGCGACCCCAGCCACGTCCCATAGTTTGAGAAGCGCTGATCTACAGAATGCGTTATAAATATTGATACTTTTTCAAATTAAATTGCCAAATTGTCGGCCGTATGGCTTCGATCACTTCAGCATGTTGTGCTTCCATCCTGGAGAATCCGGATTCAATTCCTAGATGCCATATCTCCAGTTTTTCCAGGAATGATCCGAGCCCGGCTCATTGAACTCTTCTTCACTACTAGATGGTTGATCTGACCAGAAGTATGGGCGGCCCGTGGTGAATAATAGAATGCTTCGCCGTTTAGTATTTACCGAATGGAAAGCGGTGTAAAAGCATCACACAGAGGAAAACTGCTTTATTCCTATTGTTATATGAAAATTTTAATTCATTGTATTAATTGGTTATAAATGTAAAATCATTTTAAAATTTAATGATTTGTAAAAGAAATTTAAATTGTAAATAAAATAGTGATTCAAAACTCAACATACTATATTTTAAAACTAAAAAGTTGATGTATTTCCAAATTAAAAAAAAATGTATTTTAATATTTTTTTTTGTCAACGGATGAAGCCACTTTCCACTCAGTAAGAGTACTAAGTGGCGGGGCGAAACAAGCCCTTCCACAGGCTGCCCACCCCTGCGGAGGATGGGGATCGATGGGCCGGGCAAGGACCCCATGAAAAATATTTTCAAGGAATGGGACTCGAGATTGAGATTCGAACCTGGGTCCTCCAGAGTGGAAAACCGAAGCGTTTCCACGCGGCCAATCCGGCCGATTGTATTTTAATATTATTATACTTGTAGAAATTGTTATTCAAAATCAATTAAAATATATACCGGATGTTTTTCTTGAAACCGAACACACTGATTTTTGGCATGGAGCCAATTCTGATGCATTTATCATGTCAGGAATCGCTCGCTACGAAAATTTATTTTATATTTTTAATTCTAACGGCCATGCGTTTGAACGTATTGGCCGTTTTCAACGGATTCAAATCGGTGAAGGTTTTCAGCGGTTACGCCCGTGCGAAGAGTCGGACGACCCTAAGACCGGGAGATGGTCACAAGCGGTCGACGGATCAGCGGTTAAGAGGATAAGTTCCGTTCCGTCGATTACCGGTGCACTCAAGGGTATTTATTCTTTAAGTTCTTTTAGTTTCTTAACTGTAATTAAAGTTGTTTTATAATTTTTTGGTGTATCTTTATTTACAGACTACTGTACACTGAAATGTGACTTTATTGCACGTGACATAATCATACAACTTTACAGCAGATGTTCCAAGTGCCGTCCCGTTTCTGCTGAACAATACC
>AYEL01077988.1:0-20536 GCA_000484575.1 Olivierus martensii
TATTTAATGAATATTTTTTAAAATGTGTTAAATGCATCAACAGGACCATTTCATGATCAATTTCTGAAGTTTTAAGAAGAATGCTTTCTTCACATTTTTTACAAATAACAGTAGAAATTTTGATTCTTGCTACAATATATCAGGAATGGCATTGGGTTTGAGCTTCTTTCTCCCATCAGCTCTCTTTTGTTCAAACTGACTTTCACTAAAGTGTTTCTGAAATAATATTTATGATCATTAATAATGATATACAAATAAAAACACACATTTACATAATTCTTGGCCAATTATGATCTACAAAGAAAACTGCTATCTTAATTTGGAATTTAAAAAAAAAATTGTTTTATTCCTTTATTGTACAATAAAGACTCAATATTTTTTAAAATGTCCTGTTTAAATGCATCAACAGGACCATTTCATGATCAATTTCTGAAGTTTTAAGAAGAATGCTTTCTTCACATTTTTTACAAATAACAGTAGAAATTTTGATTCTTGCTACAATATATCAGGAATGGCATTGGGTTTGAGCTTCTTTCTCCCATCAGCTCTCTTTTGTTCAAACTGACTTTCACTAAAGTATTTCTGAAATAATATTTATGATCATTAATAATGATATACAAATAAAAACACACATTTACATAATTGATGGCCAAATATGATCTAAAAAGAAGAAAACTGCTATGTTAATTTGGAATTTAAAAAAAGAAATTGTTTTATTCCTTTATTGTACAATAAAGACTTCAATAATGCTGAGCTACATTATGATTTAACAATTTATACACATATCCTTAATAAAAATTCTTTATAGAAAATTTCCTTTCTAGCCCATGCATATAAAAAAATTCTGAACCAAAAATTCTATAAATTGGATTTTTGAATCTGAAATGTATACTTCAATATGTATATTAGCATGTTAACATATATAGTTGTTTTATAAAATGTATAGCTTATTGATAAATTAAATTTTTTTGTAAAAGTACAATTTAAGTTTAATGTATATAAAAAAATATTTTATTTCATAATATAAATAACGAATATAATATTAGAAAATAGAAATTGTCTTTACAGGGCTTTAAAATTAATAAACTAAGTATTTTTAGTTAAAATGGAAATGTTTTATAAAAAATTTTTATTAAGGATAAACAAATTCAATTATTTTGATTAGAGGATTGTACCTATTTATCCATGCAATCTCTGATCAATTATATTTTTTATTTTAATATGTTGTACAAAAAATTCTATAAATTGGATTTTTGAATCTGAAATGTATACTTCAATATGTATATTAGCACTAATATCTTTTCTATATGGCTTAACGCCATTTTCATTGAACGGATACTAAACGACTGTATTCCAGTGTCCACCAAAGACTCTGGAATGCACTCTCGTTTAGTCATCATCTTCCAGAAGGCTAATCCTTGATGGGGATCAGCCGTCTGATAGATTATGAGATTCAACGAACTAGACTCGGACTTCTGAAAAACTTTTAGAAATGTAGGATTTTAAAGCTGAACCTCGTCTTCCATAATGGAAACATCATGCTTAGTCGGCCGGATTGGCCGCGTGGAAACGCTTCGGCTTTCCACTCTGGAGGACCCGGATTCGAGTCTCGGGTCCCACTCCTGGAAAGTATTTATCATGGGATCCGGGCCCGGCCCGTCGATCCCCGTCCTCCACAATCCGGTTGACCCCCTCCGCAGGGGTGGGCACGCTGAGGAAGGGCTTGTTTCGCCCCGTCACTTAGTATTCTCCCTGAATGAAAAGTGGCGTCATCTGTTAACAAAAAAAATTATGCTTCTACCACAATCATTCAGCTGACTATTTAAGTGTTATCCCATAAGTCAATAGAAAATCGATTCTTGCAAAAGAGGTACAGGTTTGTCCAAATCCGACCGGCTTCGGTTTTGGATGTGGGTTAAAAAATTTCATATCATCTGAGATCGAGGAAAATCACTATATATTCAGGGTGTACGATTGAATAAGAATACATGCCTCAATCTTTGTAGGGGAACCTTGTCTTCGTTAGAATGATCAAGCAGAGAAAATCGAAACAGGAATGGGTTTTAAAATCCGGATTCGTCATCATATTCATTGTTAGTCGAACAAGATGATTGTTACTATTTCATTAAACTTTTGCTTATGAAAAAGCAGTTGAACTGGGTTCAGATTTATGTTGGATTAATCATATTGCACTATTTCAAATCAGTCATCTAATCCATGGAATATGATGTTTTCCCCAGTAATGTAGATAAATTGAAAAAGTCCAACTATATTCATATATTTCAATTGGTAGCGCTAGCCATGAAGATATATCTCCAAAATGAATGTCGATTTGACGTAGATCTATGGTTTATCTTTAATAATTTATGTATTTTATAAGAACTGATTTAGGAAAAAATTCATAATGGCATGATTTATATATAAAATGAAATAACTAGAAGCAATTTCTTGTTGCATTTTATTCTAGTAATACTTTTTTGATGACAATTTTTATGTAGATTTAATTTATTTGTATTTATATTATATTTGCATATGCTGAAAAGTAAAAGAAAAAATAAAAATATTTTATTATTTATATAAATTCGAAATTTATATAAATAATAAAACTCAGACAGCTAGACAACTACCACTACTATGCTCCTCTTTGGAATTTTCTCTTGACATTTATACATATTATTTGTGAAACTAAAAAATTTCATGGCAGTAGACATCTAATAACTAAAGAAATATCTATGGTCATTAAGAGAATTTGTGGTTTCTAAAATATTAAAATTTTGAACTATAAAATTACTGTTTTCAATCTATAATTAAAATGGACATAAAATTTTACAGTGTTAGTATTAAAAAATTAATAAGTTTTTTCTATGTAGAAATAACTTTTAAATTTTTAAGTAAATTGAGAATTCTAACTGAAAAATTTATTTTAAATTTTGCGAATGTGTCTTCAATAACGATAGTGCATTTATTATAAATTAGAAAGAAAAAATTAATGATTAAAATAACTAACTAATCAAGAAAGCAAAGCAATAAATTAAGGTAATTTCAATTAAGCGATAACAAATTTTCATTCCTCAGTATTAAATATAGTATTTGGTTGCTTTGTTTAATGCAATTCTGTTAAAATCTTAGATATGTTTAATCTCTTTTGCGATGATGTTTTAACCATTATTCAAACAATTAATAGTCATTACACTCATTTAGAATAATTCACATTATAATACAGTACATTTATTTCAGTTAAAATATATAAAAAAAACTTGTCTTAACTTATAGCAATATTTTAAAAATATGTCTGAATATAATTTTAAGGAATGATTTTAAAAAGATATATAGTAATAATTATTTTTCTTCTAGTCGTTTTTGCAAAAGTTGTTTTTTTTTTATATATATACTGTTATAGCTCAAAATACAATAACAATAAAAATTGTTTAAGATTATTTCTAACAGAAAAAATTGCTAAATTTACTATAAAACTTGACTTAAAGTGTTTTTGATGAAAGAATATAAAACTCAATTCATAGATAGAATAAAAAAACATTATCAATTTATCACAAAAAAATCGTTTTGATAAAAACATAACGTTGACGGTTATTTGCCAAAATCATAAATTTTAAACAACCTTTAGACATTTACTTCTTCAGACAGTACAAGTTACTTGCCATAGAAAAGGAATTTTATATCCGCTTCAGAGTTGCTGAACATTATCACATCATAGAGACGACAAGACTATGAAAATTCAACTTCTTTCATAAGGTAAATGTTTTATTCCTAGTAATATTTTAAATTTTTTATGTTAATGGTTACATACATAATTTTTTGAATGTTTCAAAAATCATTTAAATTTTATGAAAATGAATAATAATGTAAAATATTCGCATTATATTTCATCCAAAAAATGTTTTTTTAATCTTATTTGCAATTTAGAAACATTAAAAGTGATTTCTATTATATATGTATGGGCAGTTAATCATTTTTTAAAAAATATTATTATTATTTTTTTTATTAATAAAAAATTCTAAAATTAATAAAAACAAATTCGAATCGAATATCCGATTGATTTTTCTTATAGTAGATATCTCTCGCCATATCAGATTTATGATTGATTATCGAATTTTGGAGATATAACCTTGGAATGTGATTTACTGCCAGACACACACTGAGAAGGATTGACTTTACGATATGATATTCTGCTAGTTATTTGTTCTATTCTTTTCGGGATAATACCTGTCTTTATATGCAATAAATAATATGCATAGAATGTACGATTCTGACTTAGTTCTAACCAGCTCTCTTACTTGTTAGATGATCTCCACATTCTTATGTGGTGACTGAAATTTCTATAAGCTTCATGTTATAACTCATACATATAGAGGCCTGAAATTCAGTTTTATTATATCTCATTTTTATATATTAATGATAATATCAACTAGACATGTACAATACAGTATAATATAGTATAACTGAAATACCTCCAGCTGATAGTTTAGTTTCTCACTACTAGATGGAATCAGCTGTTGAAGATTTAGTATGGCAGCTGAATAAAATTTTTAATCGATAAATAAAATTCTTTATTTAAAATAAACTTAATGAAAAGCATCAATTAATTAAATTAAAGGAGAAAATTAGGTTTAATATGAAATAAATCTTAATCATATTGCTACATTTTTAAAGGAAAATATCTTTAGGATTAGCTTATTGCTTTAAGATGATTTGCAAGAGAAAAATTATCGATATTAGACAATACTGTCTCAATATTATAAAATAATAAATATTAATATTTATAATATTTGAATTAAAATATATATATTTTTAACAAAATTTTTATAAAATTATGTTGTATATTAAATGAGTTCTTCAGTTTTTAATATTAATTCAATCGTCAAACTTGGAGGTTAACATTTGATTAAAACTGTCAGAGATATTGCTTATTGTATGTGATTTAATTAAGATTTCACATAATGAGAAAAGTTCCGAGTTAGATAATGTTGCGAGATAACTGAATGTTTCTAGATGTGTCCCTAATGAGAAAAGTTCCGAGTTAGATAATGTTGCGAGATAACTGAATGTTTCTAGATGTGTATTTCCTCAGTTCTGCTAAGAAACGATGGTTTCTGAGATCAGTTATATACCACGAAAAGAATCAAATAGCATAAAAAAATATATCTTATCTAGTAATAAACTGCTTATGAGACAAGGTCAACTTTTGTTTAACAGTATGTAAAAGAGGACAATGCTAAAAATGTATTATAAAAAATAAGTAAAAGAAATGCTAAATAAAATACCTCACTGATTTGTATTTTTTATTTTTTTTTTAATATTCCTCGAGAAGGATTGGTTCAATCGTCGGATGATACAAAATTTATCTCATCTGCAGATTTCACTGCTGACATTTATCCTTGCATTTATTTATACAAATATAAATCTCAAATTTCTTCATAAATTGATTCTTGTAGTTATATTAAACAGATGTATAAGTTAATAATCGATAGAGTTTCGCCAATATCTGTACAGATTTCAGTATTATTTATGGAAGATACCTACACGATCTGGGATCCAGAAATAAAACCTTAATTTCTATCAAGTTTACTTCTTTCTTCCCACAACATTGGATTCGATACCATGAGAAAAAGTATGTAGCATATGAAATAGTTATATAAAAAATATAGTTGTTTAAATATATAGAGATTTTAACCAAAACTCTATTTAAGCGTAACATCTACAGTAATCATCCTACGTTATTCATGTTTTATTCTGAGATATATTTTGCTTTATCGCCAAAGTATGCAGTTTGAAGAATTACAACTACTTGAAAATTTTAGAAAAGATCTTCTGTTTGATTTATATCTGTATTAATAAGATTTTTATAATGATTTATTAAATTTTACTTTTATTGTGAGGAATGCTAATAAAGAGCTAACAATATTAGTTCTCAGACATTTGGAATCATCTTGAAACTTTATCTCTACAGTAATTATTCCACGCCGAATGAAAATTTTCTATTTTAATATTTTAGTCTGTTTTCTTATAATACGGTAATTTTATATAACCAACTGCACTGTTTAGTAAAGATCAATAAAAATAATAATAAGAGGTAGAAACTAATAATAGTATTCTATTATATGTAATTTTTTATTAAATTTTTGTTTTTATAATGTATTTTAAATAAATAAATAAATAAATAAGCATACAGTACATACAGTTTATTTAAATTATATCAAAAAATTATATCAAGTTAAATTTGTAATTTTTTTAAACAAAATTATGTTATGCAAGAAAAAATATATGTATATATGTATATTTTTTTTTTTTGCAAATTAAATTTTATTAAAAATTTAAATTCTATCAACTGTATTTAAAAAAGAACAAAAAAAACCTTCATGGTTAAAATTAGCTTATTTACATAATAAAAATTTCCCAAAATAAAAATTATTTTTTGACATAGGTTAGAAATTTTTATAAAATAATTTAAAGTTTATTATAGCAGAAAAAACACTTCACTTTTTTAATTAATTAATAAATTATCACAGTTTGAAGGTTTAGTAAATATATGAAAAATATATTAAACTCTTAAAACAACAACAAAATATTATACTGTATATATTTTTATACATTAAATGCATAATTATGTCAAATTCTGACATTTTTTATTATTAATTTCCTCGTATTTAAACAAATAACATTTTGCTCAATTTACTATTTGCTTTTAGATTTTAATTTCCTCTATTTTATGATATGAATTTTATTGAAGAATATATTTTCCTCTAATATTTAACTTTTATAAAACGATGGATATTAAAAACTATTTTATAAAATAAATATTTGTTTAGATCTATTCAAATAGATTGAATTAATAATAATAATATTAAAAAACTTGCATAATCGGATTGATAAATAAGAAAATAAGTTTGAATATCAAATTAAAAGTGATTTTCAAAATTGCACACACTAAACTTTCATTAAGAGTTCTTGATGAGTATAATAACTTTAATTACTTCCTGTTTGTTTGTACCCAGATGTTACCATATATCAGTTATTATTTAGCATAATAATGGCCAAGATGTGTCATGTTTTGTACGTTTACTTTCTTTTGATTCGCAATTAATAATAAAATTATAATTTTTCTTTCTTTTCTTGAGAAAATTTTGCGAAATTGAAAAATTTGACTACTCGGAATGTACTTGCTTATACAGTATTTAAAAAAAATTATATACTATACATATATCAATAACAAAATTATTTATCAGAATTTTTATTTTATTAATATTTTCAGTTATAATAAATTCTTCAGAGATTTTGAAGGCATTCATAATGTATCGCACATAAATTCGTAAAATTTAAATATGAATATTTTAAAAAATTTTCTTATAAATTTTTAACCAAAACTATTTCAAAATTACTAATTCCTTCGAACTATAATAAATAAATAAATATACATAATAAATTATATGCAAAACTAGATCAAATTAATATTCTAATATTTTTTCTTTTAATTTTTTGTAAACTATTTATTTTGATGAATATCCTTTCGAGTTTAATTAAAAATAAAATAAATTTGTGATGAAGATAAAGAGATTAAATTAGATTATTCCAGAGTCTTTAATCTTCTCGCAACTCTTGAAATATATAAATTTTTAATCTGCAGAGAGAAATGTTCACTTAAGATTATACAAAAGAAAAAAAATTGAAACCAGTTAAGCGGCTACTACAACTGAATAGAATCCTTTAATAATTTTATCTTTAAGAAACTTTCTGAGTCTGACAGACACATGATAGACATTAATTGAGTTTTTGACCTTTCTTACGAATTTCATCTTTCTAAACTTTACATTTTCAAAGGAAAGACAGACAGATTAAACAGACATCGATCTAATTTTGGAGCGTAGGTAGGCGACCTTAATATATTCCAAAATCAAGATTTTATATATAGAAAAAAATATATATGTAGTAGATAATATTTCGAAATGTATTCGAATGCAAACTTGAAGTAAAAAAATCAATATTGTTATTATTTTTTAAAATTTATGTCGAGAAGAAAAAAATTATTATTATTTTTTTTATCATCGTCAAAATTCATAACTAGTTCTGCATCCTATTTGTCATGTGATGTCCAAAAGACGATCCCAGTTGTTATTTAGGAGTAAAAATCCATGCTGAAGCAACTGGATTTTGGTGATAACCAGTTGAGTAAACAGTGAATCGATGAGTAGAGTATGTGGGAGTGAAATCTATGGGGGGAACATAAAATATGATTCCCCTAAGTATAATTAGAAGCGAAAAGCGAAATTTAAAAGTGATTGTTATTATTTAACACATTAACCTTGATAAAAATGATGATAATGAAAGGTTGCATGCATACATATTATTATCATTATTTATTAATAAATACAATTAATTACCTGAAAAGTTTTTATTTCAAAAATATTTTATTAATAAAATCATTATAAAATATTAATATAAAAATATATTATTAACGAAAATAAACGAAATTATTTCGCTTAAAAATATTGTATAGAAAAAAATGACATTTAGAAACAGAAAGTTATCAAAAATAAATACGGAACTTTAAAAATTATATTAGCACTAGTTATTAAGTTTAACAGAAGTTTCGGCATGAGGAATAAAAGATAATCATCCTTTCATATTAAATTCAGGCCTTTATTGGTAACAGATTTAGAAAGAGGTGTGCCCAAACTAATTTTGACATCGTAACTTCTCCTCTATAATTTAACTAATTGGGATTTTAAAACATCTGCTACGTAAAAGTGAAATTTTATACTTCGAGCTATCGATGGAATTAATAAAAAAAATTTTTAAATATAAAAATTAATTGGCTTCTTCTAAATTATTTAATTATTATGGCATAAAAGAATGTCACTTCAATCAAATAGTTTACTTACATAGCAAATTATTTTGGAAGGGTTTTAGTATTTTCGTTGTCGTTGGTATACCGACTGTGACGTTTTAATTTTAGAGATCAAACGATAGAAAAACAAGGAAGCGTGCAAGATAACAAGATGTCTGAAGAGATTACTGTTTGAAAGACCGAGTTACATCGATACAATCTGTCACCAGAACAGGTTGAAGTTTCTTCTTTTTTCCATTTTTCTTTTTTGTTTGATGGCATCAAATGAGTGTACGCAACATTCTGAGAGGAATACAAACAAACTTCAAATATTTTTTCTTGTGGATTATACTGATTTTTAAAGTATTCGAAAAGTTTTCCCAATGCACTTGACTCGTTGAAAAATCGATATACACTATACGAATATATATATAATATATATATATAATAAACATAAAAAAAGATTAGTCAAACTTTTATGAATATTCTGGGGTTTATTTAAAATTTTATTGAAGTTTTTGAAAAATTGATCCAGAGTAAGGAACTTAAATGATAAAAAAAATTCTGTTGCATTTCAATAAAATTTCTAGTCTAGAGTAAGATTTCATAAAAATCGAACTTTTACGATAAAATCGTTTAAAATTTAACTTTTGTTAAATAATGAGAAGTTGATAGTCATCGAAAGTCATTAATCTGTAGTTAAATAGAGTTGATAAAAAAATAGACATTGTTAAAATTTAATTATAAGTTTTGACAAATTTTCATATCGCAACTTGTATAATATTTTTTAAAAAATGAGATATGGATTCAACAGCATGGAAACTAATGGTAAAATTTAAATGTATTATCAAGTTATGATATACAACGTGCATTCTAAAAGAGTACAGTTTGTTACACGTTATTAATCAGTATATTTCATTCAAATTTAATTGAAAATTTAAGTTTTATTAGAATAATTAATAATTTGCATCAAATTTATTATTAAATATTATAAAACATATTTCATTAATATTTTTACAAAGAAACAATATGATTTAAAAATAATTCGAGAAATCGTTGGTCACAGTGGTTGTCAAAAAAAAAAAAAAAAAAAAAAAAAAAAAAGGGTCGTGACTTGTCGATTTTGACAAAAAAAAAAAAAAATGAATAGTGTCTGTTATTTTTATTCGATTTTATCCAAAATTGAATTTCCTAAATATCTTCTAGTAACACATCCTACAATCAAATTTCATAGAAGTATATCCAATGAAAATCAATCTGTGAAAGGAAAAAGAGACAAAAATGATAAAACTAATAACAACTTCTAAACATATAGGCCTAATACTTATATAAATACCTTAAGTTTCATAATAATGTCGGATTTAAGAATGTTTTGCATAAATTGCTACACAAAGAATGCATTCTTTCAAATTGACTAAGATCAACCATCTTCCTAATTTTCTAAGAAGGGTGGCCAGCAACATGAGATCAACGTACTACCAAAAAGGATCTGGAATTGATTCCTGTTGATCCTCACTCTTTCTCCTATAAAGCCGATCGCACTTTTACGGGTTTAGCTAGTCAATGGTAGAATTTCTATCAAAAAGGTTCAGAATCTCATTGCACAGTTTCGAAAGGCGTATAGCCAAAATAACCAATTAAAATTCACTAATTTGGTAAACACGTGATATAATCGTTGTTAGGAAGAATTTTAATTGCTGTGAGCGTTTAATCTGTTTAATCCGACCTTCTAACACGGAGTCAAAGTCATATCATCCATTATAAATTACGATATCCCTTCTGACTCCATCTGAGCATCCGATCTCGATGTAACAGGAACTTTGGGAATTAACATATACATCCTTATGAAAATTAGAAATCTCATTAAAAAAGTAAACTAAACAGTAATATAATATTAAAATTTGTAATTATTAAAGCCCAAATTTTCTACATATTTAATCTATATTCTAGTGTAAGTTGTATTAATGATATCTTGATGTGTAACTAATCGTTAAAATCGATAGTAATACAAAATTTGTTTGGGACTATTTACTATACGTTACAGTTACTTTGAGAGATTATTTATATATTTTATCTTTAAAATTTATTCAATTTTTTTATATTCCATACTATAATTTCGAATAAATCACGTCGTGACGTCATTGATCAAATTGAATACCGTTGACGTCATCTATTATGACGTCAATAATAAAGATATTATTGTAGTATTGTAGCCAATTTGACAGCTTATATAGAAACTGGATACATTGAAGCATTCAACAAAGAAACCATTTATGAATCTTAAATAGCTTGAAAATAAGAATTGATGTTTTGCAATTGTATAGATATATAGAAATTCAAAACATATAAATGTGTTTATCTGTTATACGGGATAAACCATAAAATTTTTTAATTTAAACAGTCTGTTTTTAAAAAAAATCTATGATAGTAATTATTCTGAACATTAAATCTAATCCCTTCCTTGTTATTATTTTTTAAAAGTTTTTAAATGACTTTATATCATAGGATAATTATGATTTTAATTCTTTAATATTTTATTTATCGTAAAAGTTTAATGATAACTTATATTTCCAGTAAATAAATATCATTAAATATTATTATTACATGCTAAAGAAAAATGTTGTTATAAATTAAATTAATATCTTAAAATAAAAATTTAATAATGGAAAAGTTTATTATTTTATGTTTTTAACAATTATTTTTGAAGTCAAAACATTTAAACAGCATCGTTTAACTTGTATAATAATTATCAATTGCTCAAACTTATCTTTTCTTTATAGGATTTTTATTTATAACATGAACATTCTTATTAAAGTATCAAATATTAATATAGTATATTTGCATTTTTAATAATAATAATGTTTATCGTATAATTAAATATAAACGATGCGGTATTTATAAAGTATGAAATTATTTTAATGCATATGAATTTATATATTCTGCATTATATATTGTTTAATGTAACATTTCCATTTCCTTCTTATGTAGCAAATACAGTATTTTTATTCAACTTAAAGGTTGAACAAACTAAAAATTTTATTTATAAACTAAAAGGTTTTGTATATTGCATTTAGATATAAAGATTAATTTCTTTCTATTTTTTCAACATTTTAAAGTTTTTATATATATAAAACAATATATAACAACAACTGGTTTATATATGTTTGCGATAGTTCTTTAGGTTGTTTGCATAGTAAGATATATAAATTTTATATATTTAGCATAAAAGTTTTACATTTAAATAAAAAAAATAAAATAAAATAAATACTCCTTTGAAAATATGCTTATTTATTTAATAAATATTTTGATATCAATTTTTTTATCTTTAAAGTTTATCTGTTGTTTTTTATTCAAACGGTAAAATTTTGTGTAATTATTATGTAAAAATTAATCCCTAATAATTTATATATTATTTTTATCGTCATTATTATTTAAAAATTGAATTATAATTTAAAAAATATGTTAATAAATTAGTTAGGGAATGATGATTTTTGTCAATTTTAGGATTAAAAATTCATTACTTTTAAAATTTATATCATGTTATTAAATAATTTTATTTTTAGAATTCATATTTTCAAAAAATTCTTTTCTCATTTTCGAATCGATGAAGGATTATAAATTTTAAAAAATTCCATTTATATAATATTTTATAGAATAAATACACTTTTATGTTCTAAGTTTATTAGTGATACGTATTTTATAAATAAAACATAAAATAGAAATTTTTTTTATTGAAAAACTTGCTCAATGTCCAGATAAAGATCACACAATAACGTTGTTTTTTTGTGAGTGATGATAACCTTTACTATAATTTAAAAAAAAAATTGAAAAAACTACATCTTTTAATTTTTTCCAGTAATTATATTCTTAGTTTGTTAATCTCAAATTCAATATTAAAAGTCAATTAAGTTTAATATTTTGTAACAATATGACTGAAATAAAATTTTAAAAAATATATTTGAAAATTATAGATTAATATTTTATTTTATTCAGCGTTATGAAGTTAAATTATTATCTAGAAAAACATGACGTAGTTTGACCAAAATAATGCAAACAAGGAAGTATACTCCCAAGAGAAGCTATCAATCATATTATGTAAGATTATCTCTTAATCATCTGTAATAAAGCATAAAAATGCAAAAAATTGTAACAATATCAGGATGTTGTTTTTAGTTCGATAAGAAATAAATTTATATTAAAATTAAATAAAATTTTTTTGAATTTGTTTTTTAAAAAATAAACGCAATTGTTAGTTTTTTTTGTTGAACTTCTCGATTCTGCAACAAAAGCACATTTACAGGGGCATTTTACCATTACATAAACGCAGAGTACAGTATTGTATAGTTCTATAGTCACAATAAATTTATTTTTCAATTTCTTTGACAGTTTTTTGAAACATCTCACCTGAGTGAATTAAATCGAAGATTTATAGGCTATTTCTAACAATAAATTATATTTTCTTGCTGTTGTTGTCGCGTTTCAATGAATTAAACATTAATTTCCTGTTCATCAATGTCAAGCACTTCATTAGTTCACGCCCGACATTGCAAAGAAATTTTTCACAATCCTATCAAACGAAAAATTTATATTGTACGTTGTTGTTTGTTTTATCTATCTGAATAAAGTCACATATATATAAATACTGTATATCATTTCCACGTTACTTAATAAATAAATAATATAACCTGCTTCTTTGTTTCAATTTTGTTTTTTAAACGATAAAATATCTAATATTAAATTCATATCGTAATAAGCATTTTAACTTATCAAATAATTAAAATTAAGTTGCGATAAACAATGATTTGGAATGAAAAGTCGTGCTTTTTTAGCAAATCCCAGGTTTTAAATTGATTTCAGAACGTTCTTTCTCTCGATAACGCATTAGTCTCCAACTGACTTCCTTCAGTCTAAGTAATTTCCTCTCCTGCTGGTAGGAGGAAACATTCTAGCATGGCTACTGATAGTAAAGCACTGAAGCGAATGCAAGCAGACCGGATGAAGGTGTCGTAAATGGGCACAGGAGGCGCTAGTGTCGACATAATCTCGTTACGAGAGATTCAGAAAACGAGAGAATCTGCCGAAAGAGTATAACTTAGAAAATATGCCCGAGATATATTTTTTTCTTTAAATATGTTTTTCTAATAACTTTCTACACGTTTCTGAGTGTTTACTTAGCTCCTTTAATAACGGAAGAGTTTATATATAATTTAGTAATTTTAAACTGGGAATTTTTATGAATATATTAAAAATAATACATAACAGCATATCGGCTTTCAGGAAGCTAACAAACTATAAACAACTATCTAGTAGAAGAGATTTCAACAAACTAAGACATTGCGATTGGATTTATTCGTGTAATCCCGTAATCAATACAATAAAATGCTGCTTTTTTTGTACCGATTGTTATAAAAATAGGATTCCAGCATCAGGTTTTATTCCATTATCTTTAAAAGAAAAAAAAAAAAAAAAAAATTATTTTAGTAAAAATAATTTTAAACTTTAGCTGATTCTTAATTATTTACTGTGAAGTTTTATAATCTCTGAGAATTTTAATATTTCAAACATTATTTTTTTTCAAATTATAAAATTACTTTAATACACAGGAAAATTACAGAAATATATAATTTTATAATCTTAAATCTAACGTAATAGATAAAATACAGTCAGAAGTTTGCAATTAATTTCAGAAAACACCCACAAATTTTTCTTTCAGGAAAATATATTTGCAAATAGCTAAGATTCAAGAAAAATATTAATATTCTTTTATTCAAACCAAAGCTATTCAGTATGCTTCCAGGAATATGTCTATAAAAACACATTAATGAATAAAAACCTTTATGCAGATAATGTATTTTTTATCTTGAGAAATTATAAATTATGGTTAGATATATGTAAGAGCATACAAAAAATTGATTAAAAAATAAATAAAATTATAATTGACAAGTTAAACTCTAAGATATAAAAATTTCAAGTGTATATCATGATATTCTGCTTAATCATTTATTCTATAAATATGTTACATTGTTAATGATACAGTATATACAAATATGTCAAAAATATCATACTGATTCTTTAAAATAATTATATTCGCGTATTTTTATAAAAATTATAACAGATAAAGATGTAAAAGTGTATCAATACATTATCATATATTTTTTAACTTATACAACGTAACTCGCTGTCAATTCTCATGAAAACTATATGAATATCAATAAAGGAGTAAATTAAAATACATAAGTTATCACGTTAAAAACACTTATCTTTATTTAAATATCACATATAAAAATATAAATGTTATTATTAAAATCCAGCACACGAACATTATTTAAATTTGATGAAAATCCTTTACGCACATTAAATTTTAAAGAGCGTGCTAAACCAACTATATTTAAACTACTTGAATATGACTAAAATTGTTATCTAGAAGTTAATTTATTATAAGAAGAGTTTCACTTTGTTGTAATTACTTCTGTAATAACATTCAAAACCAATTGTATCTTCATTTGTTATACTCGTCTTGAGGAAAAAAATCTTTAGAAAATTCTTCCTTGAACAGGATATTACCTCACTTGATAATAGTCGTAATTTAACAAAAGGATAGCTTTTCTGAGAACTGGATGATACTTTTTTAAGAGAAAGTAACTCTTTTTTATGCTCTTAAGGTAAACTTTCAACTACGAGAGTCATTATCTATCTACATGTCAAGAGTTTAAAATTTGATGTCTGCACAGCTGTCTTTGTAAAAAAAACTACTGAAGTTTTTATTGTTAAATTTTTTACAGCATTTTAGAAATTCTAAAATGTTGTTTGAACATTAAAATATTATGGAAAATCATAAAATTAATAACTATGAATTTTTGTAAATTGTAATTAACTTTTTAAACGTTATTGTTGCTTTTTTTAAAACTTAGTTTCCGTTCAATATGGTTTCTAACAAATTTTATGTAATAATTTTAGTATCATTAACTAAAATATTTCAAAAATTTGTTCTTTTAAAATCTGTCGAAAAGATACGGTTTCTTTAAAGAAATAATTTAAAGAAAAAATTTCGAGTAAATTCTTTTCCTATTCTCCGATCGAAATATTTTCCTTTAATGAAAGACAATTTCACGAAACATTAAATCTGCATCTTCGAAGTCGGAACACATTTTAAAAGTTTAAATAATTTTTATAATAAAATATATAAATATGAACAGATATACTGGATGGATAACATTAAATAAAACATTACAGTGTCGTAAAACTACTGATTTTAATTAAAAAAAAAATAAAATGTTTTTTTCAATCTTCATCAGTTGGAATAATTTAATTAAATTTTGGAATATTATTATTATCAATATTGATTTTTAAATATAATTTTAATTATATTTAATCAAGTCTCTAATTAACTTATAACTCCGCACAAATATTCGTTATATTGATAAAATTCTTTTCTTTTATGGCTTACAAATTTTAGATAAATTAAAGAATATAATATAAACTGTTTAGAATTCTTAAGAAAATTCTTGTCTCAAAAGAGTACAGTCTTTAATTAAAAATCCGTATTATTAAAATTAACACATCAAAAATATTAAAACGAACCGAATAATTAAAGATGCTTTCTTATTTTTGCACACTTTAAAGTTAAAATTGTTTGATCTTACATCTTTAATATCTAGTTTTTGTTATAGAAAATAAATAAATGTAATACATACACATACGCATATATAAATATGTATGCCTTAAGAGATCTTTTCACTTCGGATTTACTCATCTAGAATAATGAGCAACTGCGATGTGGATCTTCATGGTACAGTGAAGAAAACTTGATTTGCGGAAGTATCTTGTATACTACTACTACTTGTAGTAATTAATGTTTCCGACACCAAATTTAAGGCACAACACTGATATTTTAAAATATGTGCTATTTTAAAATACGTTCTAGTTCATGTTATCATGAATTTCATTTCCTTCAACCGTGAAGAATTTTCTAGGTTGTTACCGTAATTTTATATGCTTAACTGATAAAATTCTAACTGTACTTACTGGAAATAATTCCACTTACAAATTATTAATAATTATGGATAAAATTCTCACAATAAGCTTTATTATTTAGTTTAATAATCATGAAAATTGTTCGCAGTAATATGATACGATTACGAAGTCCTGCTAGCTGAAAAATATTGAGTTGATTTATCTGTTAAGTTAATAACGTCAATAATGAAGTTCAAATATGTCATTGTTATGTCCAGTCCATTGTTTGACAGACAAACTTACTCCTACTTATTAAAATATAGACATCGTTGCGTACACAAACGGTATATTGGGTAAGTGTGTTTCAAGTTATTGTATACTATAGTAATGTTCCTACATCTATAATAAATCCACTATATCATCGTCTAGTATGGTATTGTCTCTCTATCTCTCTTCAAAACAATATTTAATTATAGTTATTATCTCACGATCGATGCATTTATAAAACGTTCGCAAAGTATAATTCTTCTTTTAAAACTTTGATTAAACTTTTATAACAACTCATTAGTTTATTCTGCTCGAATGAAAAGAGTTCTTTAATAACTAATAAGTTAAAGATTGTTTATTTTAATTTATAGTATGGAAAATCTTCTCTATCTAAGATAACAACTAAAAGCTCTTAAGAAATATGACAATCGGTGCTTTCATCCAATTTAAAAGGAAATATCTAAATTTATTTGAGCATATGCTGCTTAAAGGTCTTTAAACAATCACAATTAATACACCTTAATAGTATTTCAAGGTAGGAAGAACATAATTGAAAAGTCAAGATGACCTCAAGGGAATATAACCGACTTACATTCATCGCTAATCCTTATGAGATTGGGCAAATGAAGAATGTTCGAGACAAATTAAATAAAATTCTAAACTGCTATTAAACAATTTAGCGTTAGTTAATTTAATAATTACAAAGATGGAATTAGAAAATGTGCGAATAATGATTTAATCCATCTACTCAATAAGAGTATTTCCTTATTTTGACATTGAATTTTCTTTTTCTCTCCCCAACTGCATTTGTCTGAAGAAGAAAAATAAAAGTTTAGTGGAAGTGAGATTAAAGAGAACCTCACAAATCACCGAAACGAGAGTAGAAAGATGCAACTATAAGCTCGACAACGGGACTGGGAGGATTACTGGTTGTTTGAAATAGCACAGTTTATGGCGGCCATCTTAACTGTTTCACTGAACGAATCTGACAGTGCGTAACTAGAAATCAGAAAGTAAAGAAGAACTGCAACTGGAATACAGAAATGATTTTCACAGATTTCTTTTTTTTTCTTTTTTTAAATTTAATATTCACCAACAATATTTTGTACAATTTTAGCATTAAGCAAAAAAAAATGTCGTTATACTTCATAAAATTTTTATGATTCATCAAAAATGCATCGTAATTTTTGTTTAGCCATAAAATTCGCAAAACGAGCAAAAAGTCAATAATTATCGATTTTTTCATGAAATAAAATAAAAAAATTTTTATTTATAATTTTAGAGTATTTTTCTCCTTCTTAGATGTCGATCTGATGTGACTGACAGCAAGTTACATTTGCGATTTTCGTGGATGATGTATCCTTAAATGACAAGAGATTTAGAAATTTTTATTTTGCCCAGAAATTGCGATTTATGTCAATCTTATGAGTAATGGGGAGTCAGTCATTTTTGATTGATAGAAATGAAAGTAATTTTTTATCACGCTATTAGCTTTTAGAAGAGAAATATTTATTAATATTACAGTTAAAAAAAAACACATTAAAAGTTCGAAAATATTTTTAGAAAATTATTTTAAATTTAATATTCTATGATTCAAAAGTTTACTAAATCTGTGATGTAAGAAATTCTAAAATTAAATAGTGGAATAATTAAAAATTTTTCTCTTAATTCGCCTATTGAGTGTTGTTTATGTTTTAAATTAAAATAGCCTCTTACAAACATCTAACAGTCATTGACCTTAGAAAATGCCTCGATTGTGATGTTCCCCAGGGATCTATTCTGATCTAGACGTTAATAAACCCTTATTTAGATGTTCTTTGAGTGTCGAAAATATATTTAACTCTATTGAATTTAATAATAAATATTTTAATTATTAAAAAAAACTGCATATTAAAGTTTCCATTATTATATAATTTTTTTTGAGAGAGATTAAAACGGCATCAATCAGTTTATTCAAAAATAATATGTTTTAGTTCAGAAAAAATTATCAAATAGAAAAACGATTAAGTCTGCTTGACGATTTTACTTTTTTTGTTACTTTCATTCTTTATTTATTCTTTTAAAAAAATAATTTAAGTTGAACAAAATAAACAGTAAGAACCGAATAAGTTTTTTCTGGTGTTAGACAAAATTAATATTTAATTCGAAATATAATTACGGCTTTTATTATATTTTTATTTCTTAAAATTTAGTAAAAAATATATTTAATTCGAAATATAATTACGGCTTTTATTATATTTTTATTTCTTAAAATTTAGTAAAAAAAATGACGTATTCTTAAAATAAAAATGAATGACACATTATTTTATAAAAGTTTCTTTGAAAAATTTACAGTAACAGCAAAAAGGTGTTACTGATCTACGCTCGATTTCATTTCAGAGATCAAAGAAGTCGATGAAACTTTTTCTGGTTTTTTATAAAATAACACGTTTAATATAACACAGTTTACATTTTATCATATCCAAAAATACAAGGAAATTTTGCAAAAAAAAAAATATATATAATATATTCTGTATGTATCGAAACACAATTAACAAAGAAAAATTATGTAAATTTTAATTGCTAACAAGTTCTTATCAAGTTAAATAAAAAGAGCATAAATCAATGTAGACTATTAAAAAAGATTATAAATAATAAAAAATGATAATTTTATCAATCTATCCTTTAACACACCACTTAAACTCATTAAAAAATTACAATTTGTAAACAATTCAAAGATAGATTGCTACGAGGATATTGTATTAACGGAATTAATTCTGTAAAAATAAAAAATAATTCTAGAAAATATTATTTAAAAAAATTATAAGACAAACTCTGATATAATTATTTTCGAAAATTATAGACTTTTTTTTAGTTCTTTTTAAATCTGAAAGTAGAATAAGATTTTAATCATAGCAGAGGAGATAATTACCGATCTGAAAATGCTTCTTTCTCACGCATTTACATGAAAGAAAATTTATTCAGGGAATATATAATTCCCAAATTACGTAAAAGTTTTATAATAGAAACTAGAAACTCTCTATATAAAAATCATTTTAATTGGAAGGGAAATAAATTTTGACAGTAATAGAATCACCAGTGAAAATAGTGTTGGGTTAGCCATAGTTGACAATCAGCAGTGAGAAGAGTGAAATATTTTCTCTCATTCATGCACTTCTGATATCGGAAAGGCAGCTGTTGTCAGCATTCTCTTTGTCTAGCTGTAGTCTTTCAAGTGGATTTCTAGTTTTGATTGGTTGCCTTTTCTATCAATGTCGAACCAATTGAAAAGAAGAGTATTTTGTATTCGTTGGTGCGAGAAATAGTTTTATCTCATTTTTAGAAGATATGCTATAAATGAAAAATCATCTCAATTTTCGTTTTTTACTTAAATAGATTTTTCGAAAATATTTCGTTCAAAATATGATTTAAATAACTACAAAAGTTTATTGACAAAATTTACAGAATATATTCTATATAACATCTATATATATA
>AYEL01077993.1:0-10543 GCA_000484575.1 Olivierus martensii
TATATATACAACTTTTTATTTTTTTAATTTATAGTTATGTGATGTTGAACCAAGAATTCCTACCATATACAGATATAATATCTCAAAACAGATTGTTTATACATCAAATATAAAGGTAAAATATTTTGATATACTTATATTGAGAAAATTAAAAATTAAAATAATATATTTAATAGGAAGAAAAGAAGGAATTATACAATTTTGATGTTTTATGTAATCATCATAATCGACCTTGTTGGGATGCAAATGCTTATTTAGCTGCTCAGCAAGAAAGAGATCATCAGGTAAGAATTAATTAACATTTTTTTTTTTTAATTAGTTGATTGATTTTATAAAAATTATAAACTTAATTTATAATTTAATTTAGATTATTGTGTTTCTATTTCTTATGTCAGTATTTTTATTTAGATAAGTTTTTTTATGTTAAGTTCAATTTTTATCAGTCTAACTTTCTTTATTCCATATTTTTTTATAAATTGCAAATTGAGCTCCATCCTGAGTTATAATATCAATAATTTGAAACTATAATAAGTTCCAAAACTTTACCTATTTTCATGTCATTTCCTCTTTGGAATGGTGGAAAGTAAAATATTAGAAAATATTCCATTGAGATCAGGCTTAGTGATATGATTTTGCTAATAATTTTAGCTAAAATTTATTAATTGGTTCAAAAGTTATTGGAGAAACATATATATGGGTAAACAAATAAATATCATGATTTTCTTTAAGAAGTCCTTAATACATTATTGTTATTTTCCTTAAGAAAAAAATGTTCTTAAGGAAAATAATAATAACTCTAAATATTTTTCAGAAATTATCATAATATATATATATGAATATTTAATAATAATACTGAATTGATAAAAATTAGACCAAATTAATATTGAAATTTTCAATTAAATACTTCAATAGCAGTCTTGAAGCACAAAAATTTTAAGTAATAACTTTGTTTTAAATACATTTTTGCATTTATAAAAGACACGAATCTGAATTAATCAATCAATGCATCATTGCCACTTCTAATCATATGTCATTAATAGTAAATTTATCAGTAGTAGTTATAGACAATGATCAGTTATGAGAATAAAGATATCCATTTTCTAATTATATTTTCCAATATATTTTATACACTATAGATATTTATCATTTCATTTGTTAAATATTCTTTCTAATTCTTTTCATATTTTTATTCATTGTTTTTGTTCATTCTAGCAGTATGTTTATTTTGTACTTATTTTCTTCATCTAGAAAATTTAGTAGAATCACATTGATATACACCAGTGGTGTTCAATCTTTTTTAGTAAGTGAACCAGGGCCACCAAGTGAAATTTTTGGGCCCATGACAAGTCTGTAGTCTGGGCCCCACTTAAAAAAGTGCATCACTTTGGTTTAATAAAAAAAGCCATATAAACATTAAGTATTTATTTAAAAAAGGCAAACAATAAATTCAAAATTCTATACATTACATACTATGTTATATAAAAAAAAGTTTATTTTGGTATGACTGCTTTAGGTACTCTTTCGATAACCTGCAAACTATTGGACACGTTATGTGACACTTCAGGCCTGATGGTCGGGCCCTCTTCGATAACGAGCCTGTGACAAAAGTCACTGATGACTTCTCTTATTCTCTAATTTAGAAACACTAAATTAGAATATAAGAGAAAGCTGTCCAATTTATCCAAGAAGGTTTATAATCTTTTTTTTTTCTGCAATCCATCCTTGTATTGTTCCTTCTGGAATATCCAACTCCTGTTTTATTTGTGCTTTTAAGATGCCACTTTTTTCTTGATCTATTATGTTTAGTTTCTCCTTAATGGTGTACTATTTTCTTTTAGGCCTGGAATCCACTATACCAGAAAACTGAAACAAGCAAAGTTATGTTATAATCCAATCCTCATTATACTGCGTCGGCTCAACGAAATCACGTAATTATTACTAATTGCCATTTCACTTGTAGTTTCAGTCTTATAAATGATTGACACTTACCCACATGGTTCACAGTTTTTTGGCCCAAAATTTCGTCAAAAAAGACCCCATGGACCCCACAATTTGGTGTCAGAAGTGGGATTGTTTGTCGCTTACCCACATGGTTCACAGTTTTTTGGTCCAAAATTTCGTCAAAAAAGACCCCATGGACCCCACAATTTGGTGTCAGAAGTGGGATGATGCAAACATCCTATGGGATAAAGCAAATATCTAGTGGGATAATGCGAACATCCCGTGGTGTGGGGTAAAAGGAATATGCAGTGGGGATAAAGCGAATATCAAATGGGATAAACTGAAATCCATTAGGAAGTTGAATATCTGAGTTAAAGTGAAAATTGATAAAAATTAAGGAGAATAACTGCAAATCTTTTTCCGGCGCATTATTAATTTCAGTTCGCAACAATGCTCACAAAAAGGGATGGAAGTGAAGCGAAATAGGAACGTATGCTGCCTGATAAGAAACCAACGAGTGAGATATATTCTTGTATCTGGATTGCCGACAATAGAATAAAATGTTAGAAATTTTCAATAAGTTTATATGTAGGAGTAAAATAATTATTTTCCAAAGAAAAGAAACAGTACTGAACTTCTAAAGCTCAAGGTGAAATCATCATAATATCAGTTTATGTGAATCTTTATATAATTTTGTATTTGAACTTGGAACGTGCTGCAAATATTTATGATTAGCCTGTTGAATTTCATGAGATATCTCCACATTTTGGTATAATTAAGTAGAATATGGTATCTATAGAGAAATAAGTAGTGAATAAATAAACATGTTGTGTATATGGGACAGCAAAGGACCGATTCCCTTTGTTTTAAAGTAATACTTGCACCAGCGAGAAAGCTCAGAAGGCGCATGTTTCGCATTCCCTATACGTTCGGGATTAGAATATTGCTACCTAGTGCAAGCGGTAAGAGCTCGCTAAACAAGCCGACCAGATTAAGCCTTCAGTAATGGCATTGGCACTTCTCCTGTTCCGCTGTAGACCCGCCAGAGTGCATGTCGATGTTGTGGGCACATGCCCGTTAGAATACAAGGCTTCCTGCTCCTTTCAGCTTCAGAATACAGCATCCTGTGCAAATTTGTAAAATTAGGATAAAAGGGACAGAGCGCTTTCCAATGAGACCACGCAAAATGGCACAGTGAAAGTATAATAAGCATGGATTAATTAGTTGATAAATTGATGCGCGAGCGAGAAATGCTCAGTATGCACAAATGCCTGCTTCCTACTTAGGATTAAAATTTTGAAGCAGATGATCCCTTCACAGGGTGCTTCATAGGCAGGATTCTTTATATTAATAAGTGGAGAAATAAATATTTTGCAGGTTATGATGATTGTGGACAAAGTGATATATATTTTGTAAGTTATAATAATAGATTTCATAGGATTATAAATAACAAAGTCAATAGAAATTAAATGACGGCATTAAAGAACAATAAGGATAAATTTAAAAAGAGATTGGACAAAGTAATGCATGCAGCAATAATGGAACAAATTTTTCGTTTTATTATATAATTTTTATTAGTATATTATTATCTATATTATATAGCATTTTATTAGAATGGAAAATTGATGTTATGTTAGTTTGAATTAGATATAAAAAGAATAAGGATAATGATTCTTAGAAAAATATACAAAAAAAAAAGTAACTGCATAAAATAATAATAATAAAGAATATATAGATTTTTAGTTTACTTCATATACCTAGAAATTATGTAATTTTAAGTTAGAAATAGTTTTAGAATACTATACATATTATATGTAGCTCATTATATGTTAGGTGAATATTAGTTAATAATAATTTCTTTTGTAATTAAACATTATTGATAGAAGTTAAGGATAGTTTAGCTTAATGAATCCCCATAATATAGTTGTCAATTTTTATATCGTTAACGACCCATAAACATGGAGAGAGAATCATCTAAAGAAATCTGGTTAAATAAAATGAATAATAATAAAGAATGGAATAAAGAAGAATAGTTGAAATAAAAACGAAATAATGTTTCGTCAAACATTTAATTTGCAAAAGTTATAGTGAATTTTAAATGCAAGGCATCTATGTCACATTTTTTTCGAACTTGTATTCGAAATTTTAATAACTTTTCCTGTCATTATTAATTTGTAAACTTTTAGTATTTTGTTAAGGGAGAAACTGAATAGCGAACTGAAGTCATATCAAATCATCTAAAGTCTCAACAGTTCAAGAGCATCATATAACAATGACTATTTCCATTTCAACTTCTCGACTTCTGGAAGACATCTGTGCAGTACATCATCAAACTGGATTATTTATCTATATTTCTGTATGCAGCTCAACAGGACATTTTGTAAAATTTTCATTTTCATATTTAATGAAAATTTTGGAAAGCCGAAAGTGAAGTAGGATCTCATACAGACGTTTTTTTTTCTTCCAATGGAATCCAAAACTATGACATCACACCACTTGCAGGTGTCAAGTACATAATAGAATCAGACTTTGTTCATAGAATTTAAAATAATAGTCGTCTAGAAATCATCTTTAAGAACCTAAAAAAAAAAAAAAAAAAAAAAAAAAAAAAAAAAAAAATAAATATAGTATTATAATTACAGTAATCTTTATTTAATTTTTAAAAGCATTAACTACTGTATGTAGTAAATAAAATCTTATTTTTCATTGGTAGTTTTTATTGTTGCAAGATGTTTGATGTGACAGCTGACACATTGTCTTTCTGAACTGCTTGAAAAACTGTGTCAGCCTTGTCTGCATCACATTTTGCCTCAAATCTTCTAAAATTTCGGCATAAGGAGCAAATGCGCAGGAAGTTAATCACCTAAATTTGAGGCTGCATTCAAGCATAGGTTCACATTCTTTGATGGGACCTGTGGACGATATGAACAGGCTTTTGGCTTACCTGCGGTCTGTAGAGTGAACAAGGATAGGTAATGAGAAATTTTCCGGTAAACAATTCAGACAATACATTTGATAACAAACAACTTTCTTTATTATAGAGTGAGAGTGAGTTTATATTGGTAACAATATTTTCGTCGCTCAGCGGGAGTCCGCGAATATTGTTTTTGTGGTTACAAATAAATTTCCGCGAATAGTTGAATTCGCGAATACGGAATCCACGAATAACGAGAATTGACTGTATTTTTATTATTCAATCTTTAATTTTATATTATTATTACTCTTTTTAATCAATATTATACTTATTATTATTATTATTATTATTATTATTATTATTGGAAAGAGAGGATTTTCAACAGTTTGCACAGAGTTTTAGTTAGTTGAGTTGACTCTGGCTCTGGTTGTAGCTAGCTGGCTGTGGCTCAACTCATTCCTTCTTCACTTCTCTTCAACTATGTCTATATTTGAATGGATGTCATCGTTTTTGTGTTCGTCGGTGTATTTGTCTTCAAGAAACTAAGGAAACTATGAAAAAAAGAAAAAAGAGAATTCTCTCTCATGGTATGTTCATGGGTTCTATCTGTCTCTTGCATGTTAAACTACATCATGCCCCGTTAAGGTTAGGATTTGATTTTAGCTTTGTATTAATACTTTCGTTAGTTTTATTCATTTCGTCAAAGTTATGTTTCAGATTACTTTCAGTTTCTGATTAAGCTCCACATAAACATAAAGTTTTGTTGACTTGTTTATACAGCACCCTCTAGTATCCATATACATATTCAAGCTGGAGAATTCACTGATGACTGATGGTCTGCCTCTCTAAACTATGACACCAACAACGAGTAAATTACGAAGCAAAACATCAAAATTATAAGTAATTACCTTTTTTAAGATTTGTATAATCTATTTTATTTAAAACAGCAAAAGATATTAATAAAATAAGAGCTTTTTATTATTCATAGCATTAAATGCGCAACCTAAGTCTTGAACTTTTGGTCTGCGCATTGCCATCTTATCTACTGAATACTAAACTCTGATTGGCTACGTAGTTAGACCTGAACCTGAGACGTTAAATTTATTTATACTGTACTTTCTGGTGAGTTTCTGGCCAAGATACAGTGTACAAACTGGAAGCTGCATCACTTTTGGTTTCAGTTTCAGGTGGATTTCAGGTATATTGGATTCCAGGCCTTATTATTTGCCATTGTCCATTAAATAAATTAAATGTTATTAAAACAATAACTATATTTGTAAAGCTCGCTAAAGTCTTGAAACAGCCACCACACAAACATGTATCAGACATGAACTCCCATTACAAATAAGCTTTCATTTGCTTTGAATACTTGTGTTGCCAATCGAAATGTTTTGAAGTTGCCATTTAAAAATTTTTATTTTTTTTCAAAGATATTTTGAAAGTTATATAAATTATCATCAGAATTATTAACATGAATTCATATTTCTGTTATTTTATCTTAAAAAATAATAATAATAATAGTTTCGGAAGTTTTGTTAATTTTAGTTCTGTTATTATTTAAATATGGTAACAAGATGTTAGCAAGGCGGATGGACGTCGATTATGCATTGTATTATATTTTTCTCAGAATCTCTTTCAAAAAAATGGGGAACTGGAAAGAACCATAGTTTATTCGAATCCATGGTATAAATGACAGTATTATATCCAGGGAGCACTATGTAAGTTATTCGGCGATTTACTCTCATAAAGATCATGTTCACATTCCCTCAATCTGATATCTGATTACGTACAACTATGCAGTTAAATGCACTCTCACTTTGGAGAACCCACTCTCCCAGCCCTAAAAGCTTTATTTGTGTATTTAAAAATTTATTTATCACTTTTAATTATTTTAATTTAACAAATAAAACAAATATATTGAAATAAAATATTTATTTCTCTATTTTAGAAAACCAAAGTTAATGTGAAATTTAGCATTGTTTAGAGGTCACAATATTTTCATCATCAAGTTGATATGAAGAAGTGGCCAATCGCAGACAATCATCCAAATGATCATTGTAATTTGGTTTCTTGATTTTTTTATGATGTTCATATTTGAAAAAGCAGATTCTGACAAGTATGTTGATCTGAAACACAACAGAATTTTTTGTACAATATCAGTTAATATTGGAAACTTTTAATGTGTATACTCCCAAATGATAAGAAAATTATTGATTTCACAATTTTAATGAAAAATAAATAAACAATAGCAATACACTTAAAGAGAATTAAAAAATAATACAAAATAATGATAAATAAATTATTATGTTTTCAGTTTTAATTAAATTTGTAAGGAGAAATCAACTTGGGAGGAATAAACGAGATTGACCAAAAATCGCTCCATGGTCGACTAGCTGATCACGATCGACAGGTTGAATACCTCTGATATACATCATTTTAACATAGTAATTAAGATTAGAAAATATATATATTAATCAAATATAAGAATTACATTATAAAGACTTGCAGTTCCAGATTAAAGGTTGATACAGATATTAGGTCTATTATGTGAATAGTCAAATGTTTTCCAACTGTATCATGAGGCATCATATTGTTTTATTTCTATTTTATTGTTATTTTATTTATCATTAGTAAACTGTGCCTGCCATTGCCTGGGCATAGTTTGAAAACATACAATACATTAACTATTTGACTAGCTTTATTGCATACAATACATTAACTATTTTCTTCAGTTTATGAGTTTGTATACAATACATTAGGAAAAACTTTGTTTTGATTATTTGAATGTTGATTTCTTCTATAGTCTCAGTCATTCAGTTGTTTTTTAATACAACTCTCATAATTTCAAGAAGGTTCATGAGCTTATCAGTTTGTATGTCTTTCTTCTCTTTGATTTTAAAAAAGATTTACTTGGAGGAACATTGAAATTCATAATGCTGTGTACTATACCTACTCAAATCATGTTCTTCATAGTCAGTTTTTGTCTTAATTTATCAAAAATAAACAGTTTCTAGCAGTTAAGAATGATTTATTTACAGTAATGAACGTTTTTGGCTATTCACCATCTTCAGGTTACAGGAATTGGAACAATACAAATTTAAATATCAGAACAATATTAGTCATTATAGCAACAAAAATTATCATCTAAATAACAAATATAATGAGATTTATTATTAAGATATGTTTAAAATTATAACATGTATAATAAAAATAAAAAAGAATTAATAATACAATATGTCCAAAAAAATTTATGACTAAAAGTTGGAAGTGCTAAGTCTAAACAGTTGCTTCATTAAGCTGGGCTGGCAGACTAGGATGATTTATTTTTTCAAAAGTGTATTTTCATGGTGGGGGAGATCATTGGCTGGGTTTTTGTTAAGAATATCTGCTATCTACTTCCTAGTTATTGTCTCCAGAGATTCCGTAATTAAGCTTTGCCTAGGTGTTCAGAGTGGTTTTTTAATTCTCACACTATCCCAGTCTATTTGTAGGTCAGCTATATAGGATTAGATGGCTAAAGCAGTGGTTAGTCTACCTTTAAGTATATCTTGCTTGTGCTTGTTGAGCCTCTGCACAAGGTTTCTTCTGGTTATTCCAATATATGCAGCTGATTTCCTTAGAAGCATACAGCCTTTCCTTGAGAAAAGAGCAACAAAGCAAAAAAAGTGTGCACTATCTAGACCTCCAAATAGATTTGACTGATAGAAGCTAAAAAACCAATATTTGTAGGAAACCAACATATGAACCTGTGGTTACCAAATTGGTCACATGACCTGGTTAGCTACAAAAAAGCTACCTTTAGATCTTTTTTCAGAAGGGCTCTCTTATATTGTACTGATTTAGAAAACAAAAAAACGTGAACTAAATTACATTAAGAAGGTAGGATATAACCATGGTTACAACAAACCATTTTTAGAAGCTATACTAAAATCAGTGAGGAAATCTCTATCCATTAAACATAACAACCAACCGAAACCCAATAGTACCGCAACAAAATATCAAACCTTCCTGCCTTTACTCTACAATCTGCAGAACTTTAATATGGTGAAAAAAGTACAAAGAACCAAAAGAAAACACTTGCAGTAAAAAGAGAAACCAATCCTCTTTAACCTCTTATGCAATGACAAGGACCCATTAAGTGATGTAGAGAAGCCAGTTGTATACGAAATACCCATACACAATAAGAAAACATGCAAATTAGCTGCATATATTGGAATAACCAGAAGAAACCTTGTGCAGAGGCTCAACAAGCACAAGCAAGATATACTTAAAGGTAGACTAACCACTGCTTTAGCCATCTAATCCTATATAGCTGACCTACAAATAGACTGGGATAGTGTGAGAATTAAAAAAACCGCTCTGAACACCTAGGCAAAGCTTAATTAGAGAATCCCTGGAGATAATTAGGAAGAAGACAGCAGATATTCTTAACAAAAAACCAGCCCATGATCTCCCCCAGCATGGAAATATGCTATCAAAAAAATAAATCATCCTAGACCTCCAGCACGGCTTAATGACGCAATTGTTTAGGCTTAGCACTTCCAACTTTTAGTAAATTTTTTGGGACATATTGAATTATTAATTCTTTTTTATTTTTATTATATATGTTATAATTTTAAACCTTAATTATAATATTTAACCTTAATTAACCTTAATAATAAATCTCATTATATTTGTTATTTAGATGATAATTTCTGTTGCTATAGTGACTAATATTGTTCTGATATTTAAATTTGTATTGTTCCAATTCCTGTAACCTGAAGATGGAAAATAGCCGAAAACGTTCGTTACTGTAAATAAATCGTTCTTAACTGCTACAAACTGCTATTTTTTGCCTTAATTTACCAAAAACAACTATACCTACTGAAAATTGATCATTTTATAGATCTTCATTATATCTCAAGAAGAATTTTTATTAATTAGAAGTTTATTTCATGCATTGTTTTCATCTGTTTCAAACCTCATGTATATTGAAATGTTATATTATCAGCAGATTAATTGAATTACAATTGGTAAAGGTTATATAGTCTTTCTAAATTTATTAAAAATTGAAAATGCAAGATCATTTGATCAGAATTATGTCATGATGATGTCATTGCCATGCTTATGTACATCATCCTTTTGGTATGTCATAGGATGTTGTGACAACATCTAAAATTCAGATGAAATCATTTTGCCATATAATTTATTAATTATAGCATTTGGAGTCCATTGGTTTTTTTTTGTCCAGTTTTAATGTAGATTTAAACCGGACAAAAAAAGTATTAGGCCACAATGTCACCACAATGACATCATTGGGGTGATATAACACCACCATGACGGCATGAATCAAAATATTGTCATGATGTCATCTTGGTCTAATATTAAATTTAATTAGAAAACATACACTACACATAACACTATCCTTTGATTAATTGTTAAATTCTATAGAATTTTTGAATTGTTTGTAATAGTTTAACAATAATTTTTAAAAAATCACTGAATAGACCAATTATCTAAGTTTGGCAATTGCAGAGAATCATTCTGAGTTTGGCAGTGTGTGGGAGTCTTTTTTGACGAAATTTTGGGCTGAAAAACTGTGAACCACGTGGGTAAGCGATTCATCGGGTCCAGAAGTGAAGCGAGATATGCGGCAAACAGTTGTCAATTAAACTATATATAACTAAAATAATATATTTAATATAAAAT
>AYEL01078000.1:0-13655 GCA_000484575.1 Olivierus martensii
GGCAGTTGGGAGATCATGCATTGGATTATGTCCTCGTCTGGAGCTTGGGGTTTCCATTTCCTGTATAGTCGTACAGTTTCTAACAGGAAACCTTCCACATTTCCGTTGCCATCATAAGTCCTGTTAATAGCTTGCTTGGTCCTGGTTATTTCGTCTAGCGGGGGAGCAAATAATGTGATTAGGCGCTGTTTAAAGTTAGACCAAACTCTAGCATCTCTCCTGGTTCTTCTTCGACCTTCCACCACTTGGCCGGATTGCCATTAAGTTGTGTGGATGTGATATCCACCCATCTTTCTTGTGGTATTTCCTGGGTGATAAAATATTGTTCCATATTATCGAAGAAATCAGTCAGATTGGCCCGGGTGGAGGTGGAGCAGTTATAACAACAATTGGTCAGGAGAGGGAAGAGATGTCTGGTCGAGGCGGGACAATGGGCGGACTTCTAAAACTTCGTTCCGGAGGGGGCGGTCGATAACTTCCGGTGGCTAGTGCGTCAGGCAGGCGTCTTTCCCATATGGGTGGGTCTGGGAATCTTCGTTCCGGGGTTGACGGACTATAACCTCTGGCGTCAGGTATACGTTGTTCCTGGGCTGGTGATGGTTGAGCTCCGATAACTGGTCTGGTTCTTGGAGGATTGCCACTTCGCTCTTGTTCAAGGCTGTGTATTCTGGCTGTCAAATCGTTTATCAGAGCTACCATATTATTTCAAGTGGCAAGAGGAACAGTAATTGTAGTTGCGGCCATCGTACTATAGAGGTGATTAAGAATAGTAAAATTGGAAAGTGACAATTACCACAATTGAACAAAAAAGACAGACAACCACCAAATGAACTTATTAAACCAATTCAAAACTAAAAATACCACAATTGGTAGTCCCTGTATTCGGGCGCCAATTGCAAAGTCGTGAATTTAATCGACTGTCAATAATTCTAATTATAGCTAAGCCTAACGGTTAGCGACTCTGCAAATTCCAGAGTTCTGCCTCGCTCAATCCAAGTTAACTTCCTCACAACCGTAGGTAATCCCAGTTTACCCACGGGACGGTTCTAACGACTCTGCAATCCAGAGTTCGGCCTGAGCTCAGGTCTTTTCTAAGTTAATTAAATTAGAGTTCTGCCTGAGCTCAGGTCTTTTCTAAGTTCTAACTTAAATATATTCACTACAAAAACAATCTAAAATTAAATAACAAACCGGCAAAAACGAAACCGGAACTTATCACTAGAAGTAACGAATAATGACACATTGAAATGACAAAAAAAAACGATGTTAGAACTTACGCTAATAAATTAAAGAAATTCTCAAACAAGTGTATATCTTTTATCATATTAAAATTTTTTTCGAAATTATCGTTTAATTAGTTTGTGATAGAAGCTGATTTAAGGACTCATAAATTTTAAAATATAATTTAGAAATTTTTATTTTTATATGAGAATAAAAGACTAATTGATGATGAAACCTATAACAATTGCTGTTGGTGTTTAAAAAATATTCATGTAACAATTCTTAATATTATACATGAAAAAAACTATATTAGTTATAAATTTCTTAAGAGTTTGATTGCACTGAACGTGGAGTTATTATTTATTTAAAATTTGAAAATTTAGAAAATTGTAAAGACATTACCTAGATAGGCGACAAGTAACGTTATAGCCATTTCTTACGAAATTGTATTAAAATAAAATAATTATCTTGTGCAATTAATAATTAAAAATATATAAAATTTTTAAAGTTTGGAATGTTACCATTTTATCATTTTAATTTTCAGAATTTAAAACTAGGAGAGAATTGGCATACAAACGGAATTTGGAATGTTGCCATTTTATCATTTTAATTTTCAGAATTTAAAACTAGGAGAGAATTGGCATACAAACGGAAGAAAAAAATAATTAAAATAATCATGCTATTTTAAAATACTATATAATATATTTATCTTTTAAATGACTATAATATTATTCACGTAAAAAAACAATACTGTAATTTAAAGATATTGACTGTATTTATATTTTAAATGACTATAATATTATTCACGTAAAAAAACAATACTGTAATTTAAAGATATTGACATTTTAATGTGTTCAATGCCCACTAATCTTATTTATAGCGAACATAATTCCGTAGCTACTTATCATCCTGAAAATTAAGTGATATGCAGATACGATAATAAAGAATTATCCAATAAAGTTTAAATGCATTGTAATCTTTATTTCTGTAGATATGTTGATGACGGAGGAAAAGGTATTTCAAGCCAATATTTTTCGATTGAAACAGTCCATAAATATTTTAAAATAAATATCTGATTTATTTGCTTTTACTATATGTTATTTGGGTGTTTTGAAATAATATATGGAAATGCTAGGGGGGAACTTGAATTCAATGGAACTGTTTATCTAAATATTATATTTTGTTTTTATTGCTGAAAACGCATAAATAATTTTGATACTATGTTTACAATATATTATTTTAGCTTTATATAATACATTATCAAAAACATAATTTATTAAAAATTTTAAGCGATTATTCAATGGATAATTTGGAGGAACTTTCTGATTTAATTTCACGTGTATATAATGTATTTTATATTCTATATATTTAAAAATTAAATAAACTTATACGGTTGGTTTTCAATATTCGCGATAGTTACGTTCTTAAATTCTTCGCGAATATTGAATTAGCGATTACTGAGCCATTGTGCCTATGGGAAATATAGAACTAACAGTATTTTCGCCGCTCAGCGAGAATCCGCCAATAAGCGCGAAAGTGACACGAAAATCGAATTCGTAGTTACAAATAAATTTTCGCGAATTGTCGAATACGCGAATACGGAATCCACGAATACCGAGAATAGATTGCATTAACAACGCAATTTCCATTTATATAACCTCTAGAACAGGAATGTCCAACCTTTTGGCTTCCTTGGTCCACATTTGAAGAAAAAAATTGTCTCGGGCCGCAAGTAAAATATACTAATTCTAATGATAGTTATTAAACAAAAAATTAATAATGTATAATATATGATATCCACTATGACAAATAAGCAAAAATGTCGTAGCATAATAATCTTTGACTTATAAATAATGTACAATATATGATATCCATTATGACAAATAAGCAAAAATGTTGTAGCATAATAATCTTTGACTTCTTTCTTTCAGAAATTTTTTTTAAAATCATTGAGCATGTCAAGAAGTTTTAATCACTGCACTAAAAAATATTTTAGAAAATTGAAATAGGAAATGTAGATAGGTAATTAAATAATAAAAACTTCATTAAGTACATAAAAATCTCAATGTTTTATGGAAGTTTAAAATTTTATATTGGGCCGCATGCGGTCTGCGTACCGCGGGTTGGACAGCCCTGCTCTAGAGTATATTCCCAAAATTTATGCAAATTTTGCGTATGAATAAACTGGAATCCGAATTTAAGGATAGAAAACATTTTAACGACTTAAGTATCAACACTTTAATATCGGAAGAAGTCGCAAGCAACCCAATCCATATGGAACTTTACCTTCATCCCATAACCATTCTGCCATTGGTTTTTATTTATCTAAACAGGATAATAATTATGTACAGAAATAGCTGGTTTACATTGCTGCTTTGGTTAATATTCAATAAATAGAAGACAAAATTTCAACTATAAAAATGGCCTTGATGCAGTATTATTTAATTAGTTCCTTCAATCATTTAAACATTTCAGACATAAATTTTTAAAATTTTTTGTTCAATATCTTTAGAATAAATTAACAGATATTTATGAAATTCGCAGTAAGTCCAGACGTTTTCATTAAAGATAACACTGTGTTCATAGCAACTAAAGATGCAGCTCCAAGAAAGAAAAATCTGGGCGGTTAGGCCTAATCTTTGTTCCTGATAACTCACGAACTATTTAGTAGATATTAAGAAATAATTTTAATTATATAAGAAATTATTATTGGAATTATATCGTCTTTCATATAAACTGATTGATGATCAATTTCAAAGATGAACATAATATTGCTGAATGTTACCATTTAATTAAAAACAATAAATAAGAATTACAATCAAAGTTATTGTGGTTTATTGAAATTTCCATCAAAAAATAAAAATTAATGAATATTATAGTTGAAGATATTAAATTATTTGAAAAGGTTTCAATCACGTTGTTTTCAAACCTTTTCAATTATCCATTAAAAGAATTATTTAAATGAAATATGAATATTTATCAATAAATAATCATATTTCATTTGAAATTAGTTCTATGATTTCTTTTTATTACGGAGAAATCGCAATTCATGAGAATTTTTAATCGTGAGATATAAAAATATCAATGAAGTCTCATTTTATGTTCAAAATTTGAAATAAATACAGTAATAGTCTACTTTACGCGAACTCGGAGTTACGTGGTTCTTGATTTTTTCGTTTGGCAACACTGCTGCACGCTATCTTGCTATGTTACCATGGAGGTAAGAGGTAGATGGAGATGACATGACGTCACTAAAAGTGAAGCCAGCGATGATTCACCAAGTTGGCCGCTTTCGATCGTAAAAATTCAGAAGTTTGATCTTAAGATTTTTCATGATAAAACCCCTTATAATAATAAATGAGACCAAATATTAAGACTTAACTATATAATATACGTAACAAATTTTAATAATAATTGTATAATAGCTTTTCTGAAACATACAGTATTTATTTATAACATTAATTGCAATTTGATAACATTTTTTTCAATATATAAATTATTTTACAAACATTATTACTTTCTTTTTCTCTAATTCATCTATCCAATATAGTTTCAGGAATGCTAATATTTTTACTCTTTATTCTGGAATCTAAGCAGAATAATGCTTAGATTCCAGATTGTATTATAAAATTGTAGGTAATGAGTAAAAAATGATGCTTATTCAATTGCAAAATTTTATGAATTTTTTACTGAAATTCACCGTGTGTTTTAAATAATTTTATTCTCAGAACAAAATTTTTTAAACAGTAAAGAATGAGAATGAATGTAAGCATCTCATTATGTATCTTTAAAAGCATTTCTACTGGAAACTATAATAAAACATTAATAAAAATATTTCACATTCTATTTTTTATGGTTTTATTATGCAAAAAATAACAGGTATTGAGTAAAAAATGATGCTTATTCAATTGCAAAATTTTATGAATTTTTCACTGAAATTCACCGTGTTTTTTAAATAATTTTATTCTCAGAACAAAATTTTTTAAACAGTAAAGTAAAGAATGAGAATGAATGTAAGCATCTCATTATGTATCTTTAAAAGCATTTCTACTGGAAATTATATTAAAATATTTCACATTCTATTTTTTATGGTTTTATTATGCAAAAAATAAATATTTCAATCATTTTACAACTACTATTTAAATCTGTATTACATATATTTCACATATAAGCTGGATAAGTTGGAAATTTTGCAAGGAACAGCATTTTCTCTCCATAATTGTCTTCTACTTTCATCTTTTGGAAATTAAAATGTAAAAACATATTTGTAGAAATATTGTTTTACTGTTTCTATTACTAAAGAACTACAGATACAATTCTATAATGTAATATCAAAATTAATACACAAATACTTTATAAGTATAAACTACTGAGTTCTGCAAAATAGACAACATAATATTAATTATATTTATATGTAACGAATTTAACTTAAACATACTTAGTCCTGTACTAATATCAGTCAATAGACGGTAGAGTTACTACCTTGTCTTTGTGAATAAAAATAAATTATTTGAAAGAAATTACATTACCTGTGAAATGTTAAATTTGCTGTTCTGTTATCACTTCGGTTGCTACAACCAACCGCAGCACAACTTGGCATGTTTTATATCTTTAAAATACGTCTTAAAAATCCTTCTATCTACATAGGATAACATTAGCACTGACAATGTTTTGGATATACCAATATGGCGGATAAGCTCCGCCCCGGCTTCAATTTTGTTGTCTAGTTTGAATAGGCACACCATCTCCATCTAACTCTTACCTCCATGTGTGATATGCATTGCACACTTCGAGCGAACTCTATGAGCACGATTACGATTCTACGATCGACGAAAGCTAAGATTGTTTTGTTATATGTTTTCTAAACACTTAAAAAACTATGTCGTCCAAACGAAGTAAATCTGATTATCCTGCACTTAGTAAGAAAAGGAAAACGATATCTTTGAAATGTAAACTTAACATTATCAAGGATTTTGATAACAGAATGAAAATTTGAATTGGCAAAGAAGTGTTTGAGCTACCGGCATCCACAGTAAGAACAATCATAAAAGAAAATGAATGAATTCCCAACACGGTGAAAGATGCTCAATCCTTGAACTCAAGCATAATTCGTAAATGTCATGGTATTATTGCTGAATTGGATGAATTCCCAACACGGTAAAAGATGCTCAATCCTTGAAAGCATAATTCGTAAATGTCATGGTATTATTGCTGAATTGGAGAAAATGCTGGAATTATGGTGTGATAATTAAGTAAAAGTGAATAATTTTTTACCTAACTGATTTATTTTTTAATATTTTGTATTAATATGTATAAAGAACTGCAATTTTATTAAATATTTTTCTTCTAAACTAGTGTTTTTGTTAGTCCTTGGTCCCAATTAAATCAAATTTATATGTATTTATATGGAAAGTTGTACCCCGACTTACGCGATTTTCGTCGGTTCCACCTATCGCGTAACTTCGGGGTATTACTGTACCTAAAAAATTACAACAAAAATTGACAAGAATGTATGTTTTCACACAAAAATATGGTGGAATGTTATAGATTTCTGCTCACCCAGATACATCTCCTGCTTTACATTTATTCCTATGAGGATATCAGTTTCGAATTATACAAGATCTTCTTAAAGTACACATTTTTTCCTGCATTTTTTCCGCACTGTCAATATTATTACAAATGTGTGGCAACAAGTTTCTAAAATTTGTAAGTTACTAATATTTATTTGATGTAAACTATATACTGTATGTAAAGCAATATTATGCAGCGATTTTAATTTAATACGGATAAAACATTCGATGCCCAAAATTCCACAGTGCATAGAGGCCTCACTAATTATAAAACCGTTACTGGAAATCTGGAATGAAATTATAAACATTATCTTCAAAATGCAGAAGTCTGTGCAAGAAAGAGAGTGGTTGGTCATATTTCTGAAAATAATTTTTTATTGACAGCAATTGTTGCATAATTAGGTTGATTTCAGTGAATTTTGTTAAATCCATAAATAAAAAAAAAAAGTTTTTCATTAGATTCTTATTTGGTTTAGAATTTAATTCAATAGAAAACTGAATTAACGATTAAAAAGTAAACAGATAAATATAGGCTATTATAATAAAACTAAACAAGCAAAAAAAAATTCAAAAATAAATTTTATTATATCATATATTATAAATAAAATTTAATGATTAATCACGAATTAATGTTAGAGAATTATTTAGCGATTAATCATATTTTTGACTTGTATAACTCACATACACACACATATATATATATATATAAGGACGTTTCGATGTATGATTAGTAAATAAATGATTTATTAATCGAATTTTGTCAAAGTTGTTAATGGTTATCTGAAAGACGTTTCGATGCATGATTAGTAAATAAATGATTTATTAATCGAATTTTGTCAAAGTTGTTAATGGTTATCTGGCTTGGGTCTGTTTCCAAAACATCTACATCCTCCAGAAATGGGACCATAGCAATAACCCCAGACGTATCCACTATTTCTACATTTCTGAAAACAGTCCGCCAGTTTGACGGGTCTGATGCATGTCCTCTCTATTATGGTTCCTACTACTCCTCCTCCTATTCCACCTGCACCTTGTGCCTCTACCATTGATCTCTCTGTAAAAAGTCGAACAAATTTGAATATTTATTATATAACTGAAAATATATAAAAAATAATCATTATTTAAAATAAAATCTTCTAATATAGGAACAAAATTATTTTATTTATGCCATTTTTTATGAATAAAATTATAAAATCTGACTTATATAGAACAAGATGTTTTCTTATCTGATAAAATATCGTAAAGAATAAATTATAAATTTTATACGGAAATTACAGTTTAAAAATTTGTTTTAAATGCAAATAAAATTATGAATAATATTTATAATATTTTTAATATTCATCTATATTTCCAACTGATATTGTAACTGTTTAAATTATTTTTATAAAGTAATTTATATCTTAATTTTTTTTTTTATTTAATATATAAAGATAAGCAAAATATTTATTTTAGAAATTTTTACAATAAATATTTGTATTTATAAAATATTTCTATTTTTGAGTAACACAAAATAGAACTTACGGAGAATACAGAAGACAAGAACGAGAAGCTGAACAGTAGCTACAGCCTTCATTGCTTCCTAAAAAATTTTCAAAATAATAATAATTAAAAGTTTAAGTGAACTGATAAACGAATTTTTTGCTAATTACTTTAAAATTTTGCAATTAAAACACAAATTTTCTTGGTAACTTCACAGTACGTACCTCTGCTGCTCTACCGTGAGTGATGTCTCCTTTCGATAGTCAATAAGAAATAATCAGGAAAAAATTGGCTATAAATGCAAACCGACCAGTATTTCAGGTTATTCACTTTTGGCCTTGGCCTTACAGTTTCATTTAAACTTGTACCAGTTATATGTTTTATGACAATAAAAATTCCAGTAATTTCCCGTGAAGTGTCTGTTTTGTTTACTATTTCAAGTTTTTCATTAAAATAATTCATAATATATATATATCTTAAAAGAAACAAAAAATAAACGTAAATTGCGGACATCATTGAATTTTCCAATGACTTTTTTTGAATGAGAATTTTTAAAATCATATTATTATTCAACAATTGTTTATTACTCGAAGTTCATTAGTTCATTGCCCCTTTTACAATGCGGGTCTCGTTCTTATCGCCAAAATAACATGCGTAATTGTAAATTACGGGTAATAAATTTTTAGTTGAAATATATTTTTGGTATTTCTAATTATGTTTAAGCAGGTTATACATAAATTAACCTATAAAATATTAATAAAAAAAAATTTCTGATGAATAACCTTAGGCGGTTGATTCTAAGTAGACGTTAATAAGACGGTAATATTTTATAAATCAAATTTTATGACATTTGAAATATTTATTTTACAGTTGCGTAATGATATAATTTACTTTTATTCTTGTGGTGTCTTTAGTCATTCTAAACCGTTTTTCAAAATGTGGGGCGCGTCTACTAGGGGTCGAAGACCCTTTCTAGTGTGAAGCAGTGATGAAATTTAATGAGCATTTTGAAGGCAATTCTAGTACAAATACGTCATATACTCCATATATATGAAGTCAGCCTATATAATCATTAAAGAGTTCCCGCTTAACAAGCTCCTGTGTTTGCGATTTTTTTCAAATATGAAATATCAAAAAAATCGAAAATATGAATGTTAATTGAAAATATAAATGATAAATACATAAAGGGAATTGAAAGATTTCAATACAGAACGACTAGTCTGTAGTGAAAATTCCAACGTCTGCTACAAAATCGGAAAAATCAAAATGGCGACAGAGAAGCGGAAGTAGCGCATGCTCTGGCTTTACTGAATATTATCTAAATAATTTACATTCCCAGATTGTGCCTAAGACAATAATTCATCTGTATTAAAGCTCATCATCTCATCTGTCAAAAATAATGAAGAATAGAAATTTTTTAATATTCATATGACAGTCTAATTTCTTTATTATTATAATTTGCTTGATTTTAAAGGTTATGTTTTCATTTCATTAGATAATTATGTAATTATAAACTATTGCTTTTGTTTGTCCTTATTTTAATTTCATTATATTCAAATTGTATTGCTGAAAACGGAACCACTGATTTTAACATTATGTCTATGGGAAATTGATTCTCGGTTTACGAGTTCTTACATTACGAGAAAACTTCAGGAAAGAATTAACTCGTAAAATACAGAACTTTGTATTCTAGTATTTGCATGAATAATTTTATAAAGAGAGAGGTATCGCTAACTCGCCCATAAATTTTTTTAAGGAAGGAGTTCTATTTTATAGAATTAGGTAAAGTTAAAATATTAAACTACTGTTTATCACTACAAAATAATACAATTGCTTTTATTTATTGTATTTTTCATCCTACCAGGAAATAATTAAGAGGTAAAATAAAATTTTCCATAATTAAATATATATTTTTCAGTATTTTGACTTTCATTTTTTTTATACTTCCTTATTTGTCTTCTTACATCTGTGCCATATACTTTTTTTAAATTTTTATTTAATTTAAAAATAGAATTGTCATTTAAAATTTTCTTTATCGAGTGACTGAGTACGTATCATAAAAAAGCTATAAATTAACCCAAAATGATTAAATTTTAAACTGACCTACTCTTTTTAAAGTTTAGCAACTCTTTGTAATTTTTAATTGTGAATCTTTGATTGATGCAAGAGATTTTTCATTTAAATTACTTATAAAATTTTAAAAAATTTTATTTAAATTAATTTTGATATTTAAATAATATCGGAAACTTGAACGGGAAAATTATGTATGCCAAATGTGAATACATTCGAATGTTTTCCCATTGATTTCTTCGAAATTCGAACGGATCGAGTCCAAACTTCTTTTTATGCTCGAACAAATTCCAGTATTGTTTCTTATATCTGAAACATTGAAAGTTCTTTACACTATGATCTTTATCATTTCTCAGAACTGTATCTAATTTGTAAAATTTTCCTCATTTGAAACATATTTTGCTCCAGATGCGGAAATTTTACGAATTAGATATAGTTCTGTGAAATAATTTAATATGTTCCTCTAGGCCCTAAAAATAATAAGATAACTTATCGTGTTTAAATTTTCTGCTCTTAAAAATACTTTACCTCGTTTTACGTTACTTCATAGCCAGTAACCATTAAACGAGAAGCCACATGCCGATCCAGAAAAGATTTTGAAGATAAAATTATCATTAAAAACATATTTTATGTTGTTTACCATTTATATTTTAATTATTAGACATAACTCATTTATCCTTTTAGAATATTTTAGATTAAAAAAGAAATTTTCATTTTTAAGAAAGTGAGAAAAAAATCTATTAAATAAATTGTAAATTATATACTTGGGGCTTTATTATATTGATATTTACACATAACTCATTTATCCTTTTAGAATATTTTAGATTAAAAAGAAATTTTCATTTTTAAGAAAGTGAGAAAAAAAATCTATTAAATAAATTGTAAATTATATACTTGGGGCTTTATTATATTGATATTTTTCATAATACCATGTAGTTTCTAAAAAAGCGGCCGTCATATATACATCATATATACATGTATATCTCCTGTATAGATTACTGTATATGACAATGGTGGCCAAATTGCGGCTCGCGAGTCCAGCGCCCACTCTAGCATTTATGACACCCCGGACAAAAAGACAAATTGTCGCCCCTTAAACATATACTTTTTAAAAATATATAAGGTGGAGTGGGGTAAGGGCATAGTTGAGGAAAGTGCATTATCGGGCTTTTTTTTAAAGCAAAATTTTGCTATTTGATATTGTAGTAATCTACTACGAGTTAATATCAACCTATCGACTTAGATAACGCACGATGAATGATGCGATTCCAGTATTTACATCGACCTTTACAAAAGCGTCGCGTCCGAATAGCACACACAACTTTGACAGCATTAAGTGCAATAATTTTTAAGATAACTTCACATTAGGAGCTATTTTTTTTTATTTTTGGTAAGTATGAAGAATATTGATTAAAGTTTATATTAAATAAACAATATTTATTTAACATTTCAAAATTTATTGAGAAAAATTCTGGTGGTTTACATTATGCAAACAATATTTTTTGACATTTCAAAAGTTTTTGAGAAAAACCCTGGAATCTTGTCACCGTAAATATTGTTTACCTTGGGCAAGTGCAGATCAGCACCTTGGAATAATCACGTATTTGGCTGCTCTAGCCTCATATCACGATCAATTTTATTTTTTCGTGTTCTACAATTTAATTTGTTTATTAACTTCTTTTTCTAGCATGACATGGTTCGCAGCAACGTCAGAAAAACCAACAGGGGCGATTATTCAAAAGAAATGAACGAAATGTGAACGTTGTCGTGATGGCGATTGATAAATGCAAAGATATCAATTAAAATTTTCATATAAACCATTTTTTATTTGATAAAAACCTTTTGTCATATTAAATAACAAAATGTGTGCTTTGTTACTTTGAAAAAATTAAAAGTGATATAAAGTAAATAATGTGAGATGAGGTATAGTGAAATAAAACAAAAATATAAAGTGATATAAGTACACAAGTTGTTTATTAAACAACTTGTATACTTACATCACTTTATATTTTTGATTTATTTCAGTATGCCCCCTCTCACATTTCAGAGTTCAATCCTTGTTTCTTTAATAAAGGATAACTCTAAAACGGAACAACCTATCTTAATGCGGTAAAAAGCATTTTATAGTAGATTTGTTCATAATTCTGCTCTTCCCAAGTAGCGTATGTAAATAAACTTTAAAGCTTTTTTAACTCACCCCGTTTCCGGTTAAATGCAGAGTAGTTGACATTTTGTACGATCTTGTAGCAAATTTAAAATTTTCAAGGATAAATTAAACAATAATAGCTGCGCAATGCGAGTGTTAACGACCCTGATAACTATTTATACGATAGGTTAAAATACTTGCGTTTAAAGTTCAACTTTGAAAAAACCGCTCTGCACTTACTCCACTCCACCTTATCTTTTATTTTAAATAAAAATTAAATAGTTATCATCACCGACGTATTAGCAAGAATAATGCAATTGTGTTAGGAAATCGCCTTTTTATAATTAGATGACTTTTAATGACATGAAGCTTGGCCATCCGTTATATGACATTAATCAAACTATCTAAAGCAGGAGTGGGCAAAAGGAGGCCCGCGAAGGCATCTTATATGGCCCGCCGCATAAACTAGAACATATTACAGTTTCAAGGCCCACATTTTGTAAAATTCTACTCGAAAAGAAAAAATTAAGTAACGGAGTAGTGTAAAATAATGGATACTGTCGCTAGTATACACTTACACTACCGAGTTATTCCAAATTTTGATGATATAATTAACCATGAACATAGTAAATTTCATCAATCACATTAAGTTGTAAATTTATTTTTACAAAATTAATTAATTAGACATCTAATATTTTGTAACATTCTGATGTAATATGTTGTTAGTAATCAATCAATTCGATAAAATATTGATATTTATGTTTTTAAAGAAAATTATCTAAATTTATTAATTCGTAGGATGAATTATTTTCTAATGTTTTTAATGAAAAAAAAAATAGTTTCTATGGATGCTTTTGAACTCTTTGCATACAAACTAAAATTAAAAAAATAACACAAGAAAAGTATATTTTAAAAATAATATTGATCACGAATATATTCTTTGTGTATCACAAAAGTGGCTACACACGATAGCTAGATTGACAAGAACGTGTGTAGATAAATTGGCTCAACCATTATTCTTGTCCCGTGTGATGGTGATAGGAATATGTTTGTGCAAGAATCAATCTTACTTAAACGTGAATAGTCATTTTATGTCAAAGTACTTTTATTAATTATTAATAGATTAGCTAATGTTATCATCAATAATTTCATTATATAATTACATAATG
>AYEL01078001.1:0-33426 GCA_000484575.1 Olivierus martensii
AAAAAAAAGAGATATATTAAATACTTTTTCGCGTTTGGAAAAAATAACAATTGTACTATATCTTGGTATAATATTGTTAAATTTAATTAAAATTAGTCTTTGAGATATTAACAAAAAAAAATATCCATACCTAAAATATTTATAAAAATGCTTCTTGGGTATCCCATGTTTCTGGCACGTAAAATGGTAAATAATAAAATTTTATATAAACAAATTTATTTTTCTTTATTTATATAATCGAACTTTAAAACTATATTAAAATTTAATATTAAAAAAAAGAGATATATAAAATACTTTTTCGCGTTTGGAAAAAATAACAATTGTACTATATCTTGATATAATATTGTTAAATTTAATTAAAATTAGTCTTTGAGATATTAAGAAAATATATCCATACCTAAAATATTTATAAAAATGCTTCTTGGGTATCCCATGTTTCTTGCACGCTATGATGTAGCTGAACTAGGTATCTTGTGCGAAAGATGTGCAAATTTAATAATTTTTGAAAAATTATTGTTATTATTGATAAATATGCTAAATATAGAGATCGCACTAGATGCCATTCATCACTGCAAGTACTTCCCGTCTTTGTCATGTTCTTCAAGAATTCTGAAAATATGTAAAAAAAGTTGTTTGACATTATTACAATGAGTGTTATTTATAAGCATATATTCCTATACGGCTACATATCCATTCATATAAACAAAAATATCGAATGTTCTTCAAGAATTCTGAAAATATGTAAAAAAAAATTGTTTGACATTATTACAATGAGTGTTATTTATAAGCATATATTCCTATATGGCTACATATAGAGAAATCTTGTCTTTCTGTCGTAATTAAAAAATAATAATGATAACTACTATCAGAGGAAGTGAAATGATCAAAAACGGTAATAAATTTTATTCGTCTCAAGAAAAAGAATGAAGAATGGTAATAAATTTCCAAATTACTATGAGAGGAAGTGAAATGATCAAAAACGGTAATAAACTTTCATTTTCCTAAAAAATGATCAAGAACGGTAATAAATTTTATTCGTCTCAAGAAAAAGAATGAAGAATGGTAATAAATTTCCATTTTCCTCAAAAAAAAACAAAATTATTAGATACTTTATTACAAATGAAATACTGTACGTCTTGATGACTGATGGCATGTAAAAAAATCTAAAACTGTTTAAAATGCATATTATTTTTTGCAGAAAAATAAGCTAATATAAATTTTCTAATATCTCAAAAAAAGAAAAAAAATCTTTATGAATCTCTAAAATTATTCCAGTAAAGACCAATATTAAATAAATAGAATCGGTGAATATAATTCAAAATACAGTCAAACCCCGATAAGACGCCCCCGTTAAGCCGCCACCCTCGCTGACCGCCAAGAAATTTGGCTGAACGGATCTTCCCTATGTTAATGGAATAGGTAAACCCGGATAAGACACCATTCGCCAGTAGAAACGTCTAAATAAATATTCCTTTTGGTATTATATTTGTCCTCGTTAATCCGCCAGGGGTGTGTAAGGTGAATTACATCCCGAAGTTCATCAGTACTGTATATACAATATTAAAAGCTCTCCGGATTGATTTGTAACCAGCTGGTGGGAGAGATGGAGTTAATGGTTAATCATGTGTTTCTTTAAGCCTGGTCACACCTAGGTTGTAGAAAATAAGATCGTAATTCCATCGTTTATTGCGTATCGAGCAAATAAGGATACTGTACAGTAAGTTGTGTACATTGTGTTTTATAGAAAACTCAAAGTTGAGGATCAAAACAGCGGATGGTTATATTTTCTATATAGTACTGTACATATAGGTAAGTATATTATACTGCAAAGTATACAACTTTATAGAAATGTTAAGTTTGAATGATATATATAGCCTAAATGTATTGTATTTTATGAATTAATAAATTCGGAGTTCATTTTCATTTCTATACTACACGAATTTTCGATAAACCGCCAACCCCGATTATCCGCCAAAATCGTCGCTTAACGGATGATGGCGTCTCATCGGGGTTTGACTGTATTCTATTTTTATTATTTATGGACCTTTGAAAAAATTAAGCATAATCGGAAATTATTCTTAACACATATGAATACTTCGTTCAAAATACAGTATTTTACATGAGTGGACTACTCGATCATTCGATCAATGAGATAGCAATGACGAAAAATCACTCAAATGAGTTTGAATAATCGAGTTATTCGATAATCGCCATTCGATTATGCCAAACATAACTTTAGGAATCACGATAAAATCATAAGAATTATTTAAAACAAATTTTATTGGTTTGAAAAACGAAGTTTCTTTTTTACATTAATGATTTCATCTTTAAAATCAGCGAATATTAAACTCGTTTCCAGGGTGACAACTGCGCAAATGTAACAAATGTTTCACGCATTTGTCGAGGTAGTAGTTAGTAACTTAGGTGGTTTGCGTGAAGGACAGAAGCCATGCCACCGGACGAAGAAAATGTCAAAGTGGCTATAAGAGTAAGACCCTTCATATCCTTTTACCATAGTTTTGGAACCACAGATAAATTTATATTATAAAAATAAAATCGATTTGCTATGTCGTCCATCGGAATTTTATCATTACAAAAAATTTTATTGTGTTCATTATAAAATTTATAAAACTAATAAACCAGGATATATTTTGATAGTTAAGTAATTTATAAATTTACATTTTTTTCTGTAAGTCTTTAAAATATTATTAGAACATTATAATTTACTGAAAACAATGTAGTTTCTAATCATTTTGTTACAGTACATAGGCCTATACTGTAACAGAATGAAAAAAAACCTTTCTAGAGTAATTTTAATTATATATTATCATATTAAATTACTAGAAGTTAAGAAATTTATAATTTTAGTTTAATTCATCATAAATTCTATAATTCAAATTGGTAAAAACATAACCATAATTTTTATGTTATAGAAAATATATATCATAATTACATTATTCTTAATTAAATAAATTAAGGAAAATTGTGAAAAATATTAACATTCTTGCCATTAAGGTAAATTTATTGGAAAAATTACTATACAGTATTACGCAAAATTAATAGGTAATTAAGAGCACTTTCTATACTTAATTCATGGTTACTTATGCTGAAAAATTTCTAATTTAATTCGCATTTTTTATAATGATGACCCATATTTTATGATCAAAGTACTTTTACCATCCATATTATAATATTGTACTTATAGATAATCTCGATGAATAAAGGCAAAATCAATTTGAAAATATATGACGATTGAAAATTTATTAGGCTACATGTAAATATCTAATTTTTAATTTCCAAATGCATGTTTTTAACTTTAAACTTTGCACTGATGATAGAACTACTTAATATGGATAACACGATAATTTAGTATTTTCTTTAAACATGGTTACATTTGAATAAATTTCAATAGTGCAAATAGTTAAAATAAAACCGATAAGAATGTATTTAATACAGTCCAAAAAATTTTGGTAGAGCACTAATACTGCGTAATAGTTCTCTATGGACATAATATGTGTGTATATTGATGCTGATCGATATAAATTGTTAAATGATTGATTAAAACATATATTAATTAATTCGATCTTTACTAGATCAGAATTTTTGTCGGATATCCGAAGAGATTTATGAAGAGCACACTGACCTACATAAAAATGTTACTTCTTTTAGGTTTGCCATGTTGTATATACGATATTCTACTTTGCGTAAATTAATTTATCATATTTTCTGACAGATAACACACATTATCTACATAAAAATATGTAATAAATTTAATAAACAATTCGAATTTTGCGCTATATTTTAAGATGCCTATTTGCAGAAAATAGCTTTATGATCAAATTTAATATTGAAATAATATAAATTTATATATTTCTAATTTGTTACGATTTGCGATATATTATAATTTGTTTTTATTACTGCTGGCAATGTTCTCAAAATTTGGATGAATTTGCTTCGTTATCGTTAGAAATAATATTTGAATCTATCCTATTCAGTGGATAATTAATCCATTAAATAAAAAAAAAAATATGAGAAAACATGACACCATTACCTCTTAAAAGAATGTTAACATTTTTTAATTATAATTAAACTGACAGTATAACGTATTGAACGATATTTAAGGCGCTTATACCATTTAAATATAACTAAACTATTTTTAAAGTATTTATTTTTTAAGATTTTCGCACATTACTATTCTTTCTGCTAATTTCCGACTGATTATGTGAAATTATTGCGATAATTTGTGGAATAAATGGGTTATAAACGACAATATCTTACGACATATTAATTGCTAATGGTTATTTATTTTCAAATTTTTAATTAAATTAAAATATTTAAACACAACATAATTACAGTTTTTGAATGGCATCTATCTTTTCAAAAAGTAACATCACTCGAAAAATTTTAGAAAAATTAAATGACAATTTTATATTGAACCAATCAATAAAATATAATTAATGTATAATTCAAAAGAGCTTTAATAAATTGCGTTTAATTATGACTTTATAATTTATTTAAGTACATAATAAGTAAATTAATATTTAGCAAAATTAATTTGAATTTCTCTGATAGCATTATAGTGCATACATATTTGTTTTTTAAGTTTCGTAGTTTCATTAATCATGCTATCGATGTCAGTATGTATTTTTGCTGTGGAAACGGGACCACAAGAAGACCAGATGTCTGGTTATATAGAGTCAACACGATAACACTGTACAGTTGCTATGTTTGGTCATATCTCTAAGACAGATCACGTTTAAAAAGTACAATATCGTCATTTCTGTTGTTTAACTGGAATTGTCCTCTTCGTGACAACTTAAAAATATTTTCACGCAAATTTTGCACTATTAGAACACCGTTAGACTTTGTTTTGATATATATTTATAGTTTATTAACATATTAATTTGTATTTAATGAACTTAAAGCGAAAATACTTACGTAACATCGGTTGCAAAACTATTCTATATACGATAATTTTAAAATTAGCTCCTTAATAAGATCACAATAGCAGAGAGAAGCAACGAAGGGCGAAGACCATTGTAGCTATTGAAGGCAATACTACATTCCTCACTAATCCTGATGCACCCAATGAAAAACCCAAAAATTTCACGTACGATTTCAGTTACTGGTCGCACGATGGCTATAAAGAAAAGGAAAATGGGTACCTGATGCCTGATCCGGATCATCCGAATGGACACAAATTTAGCGATCAGGTAAACTTTTGATTAATCTTATAATTCTGTTAATTTATTTTCAATCCCAACTTTTTATCGACAGGATAAAGTATATAACGATTTAGGGAGAGGTGTGTTGAAAAATGCGTGGGATGGATACAACACTGCTCTATTTGCTTATGGTCAGACTGGATCTGGAAAATCTTGGTCTGTTATCGGTTATGGCGCAAATACTGGTAAAAAATTAATAATATTTATAAATTATGTTAAATTTTAATTGATTTTGATATCATTCTTTTATATTTTCTAGGAATCGTTCCGAGATTCTGTAAAGAAATGTTTCAAGGAATCGAAGAAAAAAAGAAATCCGGAGATAAAACAGAATTTGAAGTAGGATGTTCACATGAGATATTTTTTAGTGCTTTTCAGCGAACAGTGAACATAATCTGTTTGAGGCTGTTACTTTTCGGAAAAGAATCGGGGATTGAACTCAAATTTTCGAATTTTGTCCATTGAGCATAGAATCAATAGTTTCGTTTGACCACCGATCAGGTTCGTAACATGTCCATAGAGTTCAAATTTTACATGACGATCTTTACTGCAAGCACTATATGGCATCACTTAATCTATTTTTGATTATTTGATCATTATAAAAAGTTTCAATTGAATATAATTTTTATGGGTATCTATTACAGAAATTCAGCAAATTTATATATTGTATATTAACCATCAACAAAGTACAAAAATTGTAAATATTTTTTAAGACGTTGAAAAGCGCTAACTTTGTTTATTTTTTTTTTAATTTAAAAATTTTATTTTTCATGTAACAAGTGATATACTTTCAGGTGCGATTCAGTATGTTAGAGATATATAACGAAATTGTAAGAGATTTATTAAATCCATCGGCCAACAAGAAGAAAGGGTTGAAAGTAAGAGAGCATCCCAAGAAAGGATTTTATAGTGAGTGTATGATTTTGATAAGGAAAAATTATCATTCGATGATTTTAAACTATTTTATTTTATTTTTTAATTTAAGCCGAAGGATTAACATCATCTCTAGTCACCAGTTATGAAAACATTCAATCAAAAATTGATGCCGGAACCACCAATCGTTCCATAGCATCGACGAACATGAACGTCACTAGCAGGTAATTCTTTTTTCAGATGATTTAAATAGATTTAATTTTTTTTAAATAATATTATCTTATAAATTAACATTTCAGAAGTTGTAGTTGATTAACTGTTATGGCAGGAAGAGCATCATGAAATATGATATAATAATGATTCATGGTAGATGTTTTTTATCATAACAGTATCTAACACGAAATTAAAACCATAGACGTGGTATGTGTATCAAAAATACTCCTTCAGAAGGGGTCATATATTAGAAAATAAAGACAAAATATACCTCAGAGATATATAATATAATATTTCTAAATTTTTTTAATATTCGATTTAGTAGTTCAATAGATCATAGCCATTCAGACATTACTATAATAGTACTATAAATATATAAGCTTGGCATGTTTATTGTGAAATTTATTATTATTACTATAATAATAATAAATAATGTCTCTATTAATTATAATTATAAATAAATATTATAGTTATCATATATATTAATAGTCAAACGTGGCTGGCTGACTGGATGTCCTTTTTTCAGTCGAACCACTGTACCGATTTCTATAAGTATGGTATCATTAGAAAGGTATAATTTTCGGATGGCTGCGACAGCCAAAATTATTTGTTGTTATTAATAATTTACAAATTAACGAATAAAAATTAAATTGAAATTGTAGTTCCTCTAAAAAGACAAAGTCCCAGATGGCGCTGTAACGTGTAATGGATACCATTTTAGGATTCACTCAAAGATGTTGGGATTCCCTATACGAGTTCGGAGGTATATTTCGTCGTTATATAGTATAGTATTATTAAATTAAATCACAAGATTATATTCCGCTCATTTATATAAGCTGATAATTTCTAGTAGTTCGGCTCTCCATTTATACGAGGTTTCCTTCTTTCCGAATTGTCGCATAAATGAAATTCGCGTGAATGGAGACTAATAAACCGTGTAGTTTTTATATGTTAGGTTCTTAAAAAAAATGTGTACACTAAAATGCCATTATAAATTAGATTATTTATTGATATCATTTTCCGATAAGTAAAGCTGTGGTTTACCACTATGCTGGTTCTAGGTACAAATTCGAGTCCCATATTTCCAATTTTTAGGAGGGATCCGGGCCCGGCCCGTTGGACCCCATCCATCAACCTTTCTGTTAATTCCATCATGGCTGACATAGTCTGTGATGAGCACTACAAGTGGCGCCTCCAAATAAAGTATATCTCTTGTGAGATATGGCGATATAACTACGTATATTAGCCTAATCTAACCTTGATATCATTTCCACTCATAATTGCAATATAAAATTTTAATAGATCATAAAATTAAAAAATAATAATAATAAAATAAATTTAAAAAACTTTATTACATCAACAGATATTTTATAAGAATTATCATCATCAAAATTAGGTTTGATTGCAAAGTCATACTGCATCGTAAATGCTAACTGCGAAGATTAGCAGTTAAGATGAAGTTTGAACTCGATAATTCTAAAAGTTGCCGTTAGTTTGCCCGAAGAACTCAAGAAACATTAACTACAGAATTTTTTTTTCTGTCACCGCCCTTTATAGTTGGCAATCTAAATTCAGAAGAAAAGTAATCTTCAAACATCTTTATTGCCTTTTTCCGAGTTTAAAAAATAGTCGAATATTTCGATTTTTCTTTAATTTTATGAATACATTAATGGTGTATTTTGCCACAACATTTTTTGCATAAAACTTTCTAAAATATAAGTCTATACGTAAACAACCATATTTCATTATTATGTTCGTATTAATGTCATCAATACATTGAACTTAATGTCAGCCATTATATCATGAAGTCACATATCAATTCTGTTTTGTGACCTCATTCATTGTTACTGTAGGATCTCGGACAGACGTTTCTTTTTTCTTCCAATGGAATCCGAAACTACGATGTCACATCACTCGCAGGTGTCAAGTATATAACTCAATAAACAATAGAATCAGACTTTGTTTGCAGAATTCTATTTAAGATGAAGTTTGAACTCGATAATTCTAAAAGTTGCCGTTAGTTTGCCCGAAGAACTCAAGAAACATTAACTACAGAATTTTTTTTTCTGTCACCGCCCTTTATAGTTGGCAATCTAAATTCAGAAGAAAAGTAATCTTCAAACATCTTTATTGCCTTTTTCCGAGTTTAAAAAATAGTCGAATATTTCGATTTTTCTTTAATTTTATGAATACATTAATGGTGTATTTTGCCACAACATTTTTTGCATAAAACTTTCTTGTTTCGTTTTGAACCTTTCTCTTCAATTTGACATGATTGGAAAATCAAAAGAAAGTAGAAAATCAAAAAAGAGTGAAAAAGGAAAGAGGAGATTTTTAACAGTTTGTATAGAGTTTTGAGTCAGTTGAGTTGACTCCGACTCTGGCTCTAGCTGGCTGGCTGTGGCTCAGCTCATCCCTTCTTCACTTCTCTTCAACTATGTCTACTGTATGTTTGAGTGGATGTCATCGTCTTTGTGTTCATCAATGTTTTGTTTTCACTTCAAGAAACTAAAGAAATTATGAAAAAAATGGAGGAAAAAAGATTTTATGGGATCTGTCTGTCTCTCGCGCATTAAAGCCTCCGTTAAGGTTAGGATTCGGCTTTAACTTTGCATCAATACTTTCGTTAGTTTTATTCTATTATGGGATCTGTCTGTCTCTCGCGCATTAAAGTCTCCGTTAAGGTTAGGATTCGGCTTTAACTTTGCATCAATACTTTCGTTAGTTTTATTCTATTCTATTTTTCTTTGATTCATGTTATATGTTTTCTAATTATTTGTATTATTTTTGCTATTATTTGTACTATTAGAATTATTATTATTTTATATTAAATATATTACTTAGTTATGTATAGTTTAACTGTCAATTGTTTATCGTGTATCTCGCTTCACTTGTATAGTTGAACTGTCAATTGTTTATCGTGTATCTCGCTTCACTTCTGGAATCCTGACGCGTCGATTACCCACGTCGCTCTCTGTTTTCGGCCAAAATTTTGTCAATAAGACCCCCCGGTCCCCCACATTACATTTATTGCCATTAAAGTGAGGTTCACGTCTCTTAAAGATTCGCATTTCAAATTATACATTGTGTGCTCTATAATGTCATTTTGAATTAACTATGGCAGCATATATCCTTACTAACAAGTAAGATTGAAGCTATTCGATATATTAAGCGAATTTGAACCAACGCAACTATAAATAAATCTAGAATATGTTTATTATAACTTATTACTGTTTAGTGGAGTTCAATTTATATAGATATTTTTATATATTGAGATCCACAATACACCATCACGTGGTACTAAAAGTTACGGAGTTGATAATACTGCCATTAACAATCGAATATTAATTTTTTAAGAATAGATATATATTAAAACTTGCATCAAATTAGCATATCTTTAAGTTTTACAATTAAATTAATATCAAACTTTTTTTAGTCGAGCCCATACGATAGTTGGCATAACGTTAATACAGAAAGCAAGAAAAGCGGGAGGACAAGAAACATCCAAAATTTCATCCGTTAATTTAGTAGATTTGGCTGGAAGGTAAGATTATTCTCAATTTTAAGAACAGTTAGATATTATTTTATATTTAATTCTTTAATTTATTCGAGTGGATTTATTTTATCATCACTTTTAGCGAGAGAGTAGCTAGCACGGGAGCAAAAGGAGATCGTTTGAAAGAAGGAGCGGCTATTAATCAGTCTTTATCATGTTTAGGAAACTGCATTCACGCTTTAGCCGAAAAAGCTAAAGGTTCCAAAACAGTTAGAGGTACGAATATATAGCATTATCTGTAGGAAACAAAGCAAGAAATGATGTAATAATTTATTCGTTTTAGTACCATTTAGAGAATCAATGCTAACTCGACTTTTGATGAATGCTCTGGGAGGAAATAGCAAAACAATTATGGTATCATTATAAATTTAAATCTATTTATGTATATATCATTTTGATAAAACTCTAATTAGATCCGTTAATCAAAAAATATAAGACTATAGAATAATTATATATTTTTTTTTTATATTGCAGATAGCTGCTATTAGTCCAGCAGATATTAATTACGACGAAACGCTTTCGACATTAAGATATGGTATGTTTTTGACTTTTTTATTAACATCTTTTTTTATAAATTACTTTTATTGCAAAATAATAATTTTACGTGGATATGCTGTGATGATAACACGACTTTAATGATATATAAAATGGATCTATATGATTAATAATTCTTAGATCCAATTAAAAACATCTAATATATAAAAAATGAGCCAAGTACAATACTAAGAAATTAGGATACTTATTAAAATTTAGATGTTTCTTTGGTTAACACATATTCTAATTTCCTAATACTTAATTGGTTTATTTTTTATATATATTAGATGTTTCCGATTGGATAGCATTTATTCTTTAGGTAAAAACTATTTTTCTGATACTAATTCTAACAACAATATGTTAATACATCATTAAACACTCTCTTTTTAATCCGATTGAATCGAAATTTTTAGGAAACATTTAATAAAATAATAATAAACATACATACAGTATACCAAATTTGGTCGAAATAAGTTGAACAATATTAGCTATAGAAGAGTTCATGATGGAATGATCTACTTCCATCATTTTGAATTTATTGGGCTGCATTTTTTTCAGAAAATGCAGCCCAATAAATAACATTCCAGATTTTTCGAAATCGACTTTGAACTATGTGACCTATAGAGACATTTTTAGAGAAGAGAATCATCCTATTCTACATCTTTTAATTTTAACCCAAAATTTTCAGATTTTAACAGAACTAGCAACTTGATCAAAAGCATTTAAACAATTAGATATGTAAAGGTGTTTATGAAAAGCTGACTCCTTTTCCCTCCTTCAGTTTGATCCGGTTGTGCTGAAATTTTCAGAGGCCCTCAAGTAATCTATGAAATACCTATATTTCAAATTTCATCTATATTGGTTGAACAATGCGACCTATAGATGTGTTCTGCGGAGGAGGAGGAGAAGGAGAAAAACTGTGAGTTTTAACAATTTTTGCAATTCTTAAACTGTTTTAATTGTATTATTAGTAGGATTTGTAACTTCAAATTTGGCAGTCGGTGTCTTACTGAATACTTTTCTCGAATATTATTGTCAGATTAATAATATCTAACTCACGATTAAAGTTACAGCGAGTTAATTTTGGCCGTAATGATTCCTGAAATCAGAGTACAGTATCTGAGAAGAGAAATCAATCAAAGATCAATCAATCAATCAGTATCTGAGAAGACAAATCAAAATCAAATCACTGAGAATCAATCAGTGATTACTGTACTTAGCTTAGCTTTATTGGAGATAACTGTTTAATTACAAAATTTGAAATATAATTCATTAAAAATTGTAAATAATTATAAATAGTATAGATGGTGGGTCTACAAGAATTAATTTGATATTTTTTAATAGTAATAATAATAATAATAATAACAACGTAACTGTTATTTGTTTTTTAACTGGAATAACTAGCATAAAAATATTTTCAGGTATAACTGGATGCATTACTTTCGCTTTATCTATAACTTTTTCATACTGTAGGAAGATTTATTTAAAAAAGGAAATGCATATAATTACTTTTTATTAAAATTTTGAGTCTTCCTTGGTGAAGTAGAAGTTAAAATTTCTAAAGATTTTTCCTTATTAGTATAGCAGATTTCAGTAAAATCTTTATGTTATGCTGATTAATTATTTTTATATCTTATTAAATTATGATCTAAAAGTGAAAAATTTATTTGTTGTCTTAAGTTTTTATTGCTCGTTTACCTAAATATTTAGCGACATCGATTGAACATTTCCATTTTTATTATTCTTTTCAGCAAAATGCTTAAATATTTATATTGTGTTCTCACGTAAAGAAGTCAAAGTAAAACTAGATAAAGTTTGCCCACTTTTATCGTCAATACATATTTGACAATTTATCTAACAAGTAAGATTAGCTTTATGACATACGAGAAATTGTTATTAATTAGAAATAAAATTAAAACTGTTAATCTTTGCATTAATATAAATCTTTAAAAGGGAAACTTCAACACTTTATATCTATTATATCAAAACATTTTATGCAAGAGTTAAGATTTAGTACTGTATATCGATCTCAGTAAGCAAACAATACTGGCAAACAAATAATTGTTAATGAATATTGCTATATGGCTCTACAGATAACATTAGATATCCTGGATCAGAATTGTCCCAGAAGTTGGGGCATTTTGAGGTCCCGACAAAAATATGTTTTTAATCTTCCAGATTTTTGTACAAATTCTGATTAATTGGGATGATTTAATGTTTGGAATAGAATATTAAAATTTGAGGTAATAATTCTGGGATGAATTATGAGGTCTCAAAAGTGATGTTATTAGATATGCAATATCATCGTTGGAATGATAATTCTGAGATTGGTCACAGAATCCCAAAGATGGTGTCATCGTAATGTAGCAATAATAATAATACAAAATATTAATGTATGAAGTCACTATGACATGGATTTTTATCGACATATGAGATCTCAATAGGGTCATCGTGGTGCTGTAAAAATAATTTCAGGACAACGCTGGACACACTGATTAGTATACTATAAAAATGATTTTTTCTTATTGGTATTCACTTCTATTTAAATCGAAATGTCAACATGAACAACTCATAAAATGGCGTAAAAAATTATAACCTTTATCGCTTTATTTAAAACTTCCATATTTTAATAAAATGAAAATTATAACTGACAAACTTATCACTATTTAAAAAACTTCCTCATTATGGATCCGATATTATTTACAGTGGTACCTCAGTATACGTCCGCTTTGGAATAAGTCCAATTTGGTATACGTCCTGTTTGGATGCAAAAAATTTTGCTTGGTATACGACTTTTCTTTGGAATACGACCGACGTGTGCTAGAACTTGTATGAGTCTGTTGTGTGTTCTCTTAAAAAAACACATTCCTTATATAAAACTTGCCTAGAATACCACCCCACCAAAGCTCAAACAAGTCGTAATAGCATTGTCTGGAATGACCACATAATGTCATATTTCCGAAACATCCTGATGAGAAGGCAGAAGCAAAGTTCTTTGGACAGATTTTTAGTAAAAATCAAACCTGGTGAGCCTCAACAAGGTCCAAATAGAAAAAGAGATAGAAAATAGAAAGAGAAAAAAACATCAGAATTTCAGCTTCCTGAAGTTTTATTGAAAGCGGACTCTCCTTCCAAACAATAACATCTCCTCCTCCTCCTCCCTTCTCAGTACCATCCTAATAGGCACTCGACTCTTCTCAGCAAGGTAGTGAGCTTAAATTTTCATTTATTTCATCTACTATAATTGCTTTCATATTTATATATTTTAATATTAAGCAGTGTTTAAATTATTTTATATAACCCCATCAATGTATAATATGCCAATAAAAAATTCCTTTGGTATAAGTCCGAGGATCTGGAACGAATTAAGAACGTATACCGAGAAAAATAGTTTTTTCGTGGAAACGGATTAATCATTTTCTCTTTATTTCTTATGGGAAAAATTCGTTTGGTATACGTCTTGTTTGGTATAAGTCCAAGGATCTGGAAACGGATACCGAGATACCACTGTAAATAAAATTTACGTAATATTGTAAACGAGATACAGCCACGTATATCTTAATAACAGTTTTTATGACATTTTAGCTGATCGAGCAAAGGAAATCAAGACTTGTGCCACAGTTAATGAAGATCCTACCGAAAAACTTATCCGAGAACTTCGCACGGAAAACGAAAAATTGAAAAAAATGTTGGATAAAGGTCATTCTGGAATTCCAATCGGTCTTCCACCCGGAATGTCAGATGCTGGTAGAAAGAGTTCTCTCTTCTTGAAATTCAATAACCGATGAGTTCGTTTTTATTTCTTCTTGCTATGTGTTTTAGATCGGTTGATTTTATTTTTTATTTCTATATATAAATATACTTAAAGTTTTTTTTTTTTTTTTTTTTACTTTTTAGATATAGCAAAACATCGTCAGAAATGGGAAGAAGAAATGAAAGCGGCCATGAGAGAAAACGAAAGGGAAATGGCACAAATTAAACAATCTTACGAAGAGAAGCTTAAACAAGCCCAATTAGAACAAAAGACCGTTAGTCAATTAACTAACCACATTAATAATTATGTAAAATAGAAAACCGATTATTAATCAAAGATGTTTAATTACAGGATGCTAAAATTTTTAAGGCAGATAAACTGAAACAAAAAGAATTCCCTCACTTTTCCAACTTAAATTTCGATTTATTATTATCCGGAAAACTGATTCATATATTGAAAACGGGAGAAAACATAATCGGAAAAGGTGACAAAGCTACCATCGTTCTGTTTGGTCCTTGGTAGGAATTTTTATTCGAATTTTCTATTAAAATAATCGGTAAACTTCTCTATGATCTATTTTAACGTTTGCAAAATTAATATTCAGCATTCTAGAAAAGCATGCGATAGTTACGTATCATTCCCATGGAGGAGTTACGATGGAAAAGTGCCATAACGATGCTCGTATATTATTGAATGGAGAACCTGTCAGTGCCAGAGCTCTTCTTTCTCATAATGATAGGTATTTTTACATCTCACATGCCGAGGTTCAGTTTATAATATTTTACATCACAAACTGATTTTTTTTTTGTAAATCCTAAAGGGTGATGTTCGGTACCACACAATTATATGTGTTTAAGCATCCGAAACAAATGGCAGAAAGCAATCAGACTTATCCAGAAGTTACTTACGAGATGGCTAGAGAAGAGATAGCAGCTAAAGCTGGTCTCAGTATGGATTCAGACGATTATTCTAGAGGTATGTAATTATTAAAACTGACTTTAATTACTCATATCAGTAATAATAATAATATATTACAGAGACTGCTATGCTGAATAAAGACATCGTGGAAGTGCTTCCTGGAGTAGAAGAAGCAAATGCCATTAGCGAAGAATTAGATAAGCATGTCAAATTCGAAATTCTATTAGTCGCTCCTCAAATGTTAGGAAAGTTATCAGGTCATACTGAGGTAATTAAATATTTTATATTATTATACTGTATATCCATTTTTTATCTACTTGAAGTTTTAAATAAGAAAAATAAAAAGTTGAATTGATAATTTTGTTTGATTTTGCTTAGGTTTATGTGAAAATGAGAAATCTGGTAACTGGTCAAGAATACGACTGGCCAAAGGAAAAATTTATAAATAGGTTATTTCTTATGAAAGAAATGTTTCAGAACTATGAAGCGGGCGAAGAATGGGATTTGCCAGATGTGAGTTATTATTTAATTTTTTTACAAAAACATAAAATTCCATATGTGGAATAGATGGCAGATTCTAAAATTGAAGATGAATAGAAAATAACGAACAAAAAATTTCATTAACTTGCTATTTATGATACGTCCTGATGTGGAGTATCTAGATAAATGTAATTCATTTTACAACTTATTTTAGCGTTAATTTAACTTTATCAGGTCATTCCCAAAAATAATATCGTTTTTTAGCATTAAGTTCTGAAAGGATATAAAAGATAAATGCCAACTTGCTAATTTAATCAAGTACTGTATAAATATTCTCCGTTTGAATCAATAACACTCTTCCAACGTTGTGAAAGCTTTAAAAATTCATGTTTTGGCAAGTTGAAATATGTTTGAGCTAGTACAGTATAAAAAAGACATTACTTTTAGGATGACCTGATATTTAAAACATAAGATTAATTATGTTTAGATTAATTTCTCATTTTGAAGGATTGTAATAATTTCAAAAATGATTCGGAAAAATTTCGTTTTTTTTTTTTTTTTTTAACTCTTGTATTTTTTTTTTTTTTTTTTTTTTTTTTTTTTTTTTTTTTTTTTTAATCTTGTAACTTCTTGTACAGAATAACTAATAGCCACGATAATTTCGGAATTATTTACATTCGACTTGTATTATTTGTTAATATAAAGAGTCAAAGCAGTATAGTATATTTAAGTCGAGTAGAATAGTCACAGACTCTCTTTCAGCCAAAATTTCACTGGCTGTAACTTTGTGTTCTTGTTTAAATAACTATATTAATAATTTTATTTATTTAATAAATTGTAAAATAGAACAAAGCTGTAAATTTAATTATGGTAATAAAAGAACTAAAACAATTTGAAAATAGCAAAAATCTGGAAGAAAAATCATTTTTCTCTTCCGCAGACAGTCTATATACCAGGGCTGCCCAACCTTTTTATGACCTTGAGCTACTTTTTTCATCGGAGCGATATAGAGATCTACCGATATCCAGAGAATAAAAGTACAAAAATAGCAATGTCGTCTATATAATTCAAAATTTATCAAATAAAATAAATCAATTCTTCATAAATGAAAGTATGAAAATAACTACGAATACGTGGATACATAAACAAAAATTTTAATGTGATATTTATGTAGATTTTGCCATTGATTCAAAATTTGGATTATATATGACGAAAGAGATAATCTGAAAATTTTTACCAACATATTATGTTGTGAATGTAAGTTCGATTTTAAATCTATAATTTTTGCTCCGCGTATTTCTGAGTTTTTCAGATATTCATTTTCATAATTGGAGAGCATAGTTTGAAAATGTCTTTTCTATATTTCACTTTTTTGGAATAGCAACAACTGAATTACATATTATACAAGAGCATTTGTATTAACCATGGAAAAAAAAAAAAAGAAATCATGTTCCCCTTCATCATGGTAATGATAAGTTTTAATTTTCTTTTCTACGCTCATAATTATGGCTTAAAAAAGAAAAAAAAAAGATTTAAATAATTGCAGAAGTTTATTTTTTAATAAATTTAACTCTTTTAGTGCGGAACAACGATATAGACTACTGTTGTACGGATCTGAGTAATATAATAAAGAAAGAAAAGGCATGTGAATCTTTAAGCTCATTTGTCCAACAAACTTTTGCTTACTTATAGAAATAATCTTCATTTATTGTTTTTGATATATTATTATATTCTACCGATTGATCTGATCTGCTATTACTTAATAAATGATAAAAGACAAAGAACGAAAACACTAGGGATAACCTCACTTGTTTCAACAAGAACACAGACCACCTTTATTACATATTGTAAAGTGGAAGATTAACAAGCGAGTTGATCGGAGGCTTGCGATCGACTAAAAAGCTTGTCGAGATCGATCTGGTAGCTCCCGATCGATTGGTTGGGCAGCCCTGGTCTATACTGTTTACAGGTTGCAAGATTCAATCGATTTCGATAAAATTTGGTATATATACTGAACTGTATTTAAATATTTTTTTAATTTAATGAAAGCCCCTCAAAATCTTAGCATAATTTGATTAAATAAAAGATATATAGATCAATTTTTCGTAAATATCTGTACTAGTAACATCATTTTGAATCTAATTTTGGAGAAAGTTACAGATTAATTCGTTTATAGTATTTTGAAATTTTCGGATCAAATTAGAGGAGTGTAGAAGAGGATGATTATCTTCTCTGCAAATCTTTTACAGATTAGAAGATGTTTCTTATATATTAATGTTCATTAATTAAGAATTTTAGTACAAATAAACCGAAAATAATGAAGTATTTAAGATTCTAGTTTTAGTATACTGTCATTACAAGGCATTTTTCAAAGAAATTATTTTCATCTAAAAACAAATAAATACTGTCTAATCAAAAACATCTAATATGTAAAAAATAGCCAAATACAGTATTAAAAATTATATAGGATATCTGCTACAATTTAAAGGGCTATCTTAAGACCTTACTGAGCAGTGGCCTATCCAGAAGGGCTTAATAGGGCCAAGAGCATGGAATATCATTACTATTTACCAGATATTTCTATAAAAATTTTTGTATAATTTTCAATTCTTAAAAACTATTTAAGAAATTATATATAAAATGAAATATGTGTTGAAAGTTAAAACAGATGTGTTTTTGGAGGGAGAGAGAGGCCAAAAAACACCTCACCCCGGGTATCAAAGATTCTGGATCTTCTGGGTACCAAAGATTCTTGGTAATTTGGTAATTTACAGGGTTAATTTGATAATATTTGGTAATTTTAGAGGATAAAGTATAGAACCCCTCTAAAATTATTACAAGCACTATAAAAACAAAGAACAACTTAAAATATTCCCGCCAAATCTCTATTATGCTATCTCACTCTACATAAGAATTTTTCTCTTCAGTCACGATATATAATAATGAAAATGAACCCCAAAGTCGCAAATACCAGAATTTTCTTATTTTTCTTGAGGCTAAAGATAACTCTGGCAAATTAAAAGAAATTGTTTTGAAATTTAAAAAATAAATCAATATTGTCAAACACAGAATAGCACCTAAACTGTAGTGAAAATCTTAATTTTTTATTAGTGTACTTAGCATATTAGATGTATAGGATTTGATTTGATTCGATATTTAGAATTGACTAGCTTACATAATCATTTACCATACAATTGCATCCGATATACGTGAGGAGTTTATTCCTTCATTTCGTTGTATCGTGTTGACTACAAACACGATAGATGAATTTCTTTACATTATTCATACTTCATTTACATATTTTATTATCATTGATTTGTTGTTTTCTTACTCTACACAATCGTTAAGATAGCCGATCTTAAATATATTTTTTAAGTTGGAATTCCTTCGTTATTTGTCGATAATACTGGAAAAAAAATTCACTCGGCATTTATTTTTTTTAAAAAAAAGATCCACCATATTTGAAATTAATATTTCTATACCCTTTTCAAAGAAAGAAGAACTTTCAAGGCTAAATTCGATGATCGACGAGTCTTTTCAGTTAGGATTAACGATAAGTGATACGTTGTAAAACGGATCGCAGTAGAGAATTTATTACCATTTTCGACTTGATATTTGAATTAAAACATAGTAATCAGATTAAAATATTTCAATTTTTACTTTATAAATGCTAAAATTAATTATAATTTGAAAATTTATTTTAAAAATTTCCTTCAGTTACAATTCTTTTAATTGTTGATACAGAAACACCAGTAGCTAGTGAAGTTTCGTTAAAAATGTCACTTCGAATAGATTTCTGCCTTCCAAAATACTTATATACGTTTAAAATAATATTTCTAGCTTGACTGTGCAATGTTTCTCCTCGCTTACAAACAACTATACTATCCGCCATTACTGCTAATTACTAAAGAACGGTGACATCATTCGTTGTATTTGTTTAATTTTAAGCGATTAGATAATTAGTTTAATATTTAATAGTACAACCATGAAATATGAAGTATTAATTCAACAATTTTTTAAAAGATAATAAACATTTCAAATTGTTACCGATGATAAAAGGTAAACTGCAATTGGATGAACGAAACAGAAACCGGCTATTCTATTGGATGACTTGACCTTTGCAATCCATAAGCTCTTTACCATATAAGGCAGGTCATCTTTCTTTGAAAGGGTATAGTGACATATCATCATATGTTAGCTTCCATTCTTAGATAACAGCGGATTCCGTTGTTACTTTGTCTCATTCTTTGACCTTCTATTATTTTTTAATATAAAATACCTAGAAATGTACTGTATTAAAAGATCAATTCTTACTCTGAAGCTTTTTTTCTTTTAAAATTTTTTGCCTTACTTGATAATTCTCACGCATACAGTAATTTAACAAGTTTGATTAATATGTAAATTAGATGATGCCACATTTTTGTTAATTTCAAAACATTATCTAGTTCAATCAATACATTTTTCTCTGGAATTATTCTTATTTGCTAGCATTTTAACTTATTTGGTTTCGATTATTTTTCTTGGTTCCTCTTTTTTAATTTTTGGTTTAAATTATTGATTAGAAAAATTGTTTAAAATATTCTTAAAACTATTCATATTAATTAATTATATTAATGTTCTATTTATTAAATTATAAAGAAAAAATAGACTTGTAATATTTTGTCTATTTGTAAATCATATTTAGTAAAAATTCATCTCATTTTAATGAATGCGTTTAAGTGTGATGGAGAATTTTTTTTCTTAATATGCTGCGAAATATTAAATATACTTTAAAATATAGTGAATATATGTGATTTTTTAATTATGTTTTATAGTTTTCAGATTTATTATATTTTAAAAAAATAAATAACAAAAATATAGTATTAAGAAAGACAGTAGCAAAAATAACTGACATTACTAATCTCTCAATTTATGTAAACTGAAATATTAAATCGATTGAAATCGCAAAAGTGGGCATGGTGCCATAAATTTTAATCATACTTTAATACATTAAAGCAAGCATGTCAAACTCATTTTAATTCAAGGGCCATTTAATGAGCCTTTAAGATTTCCGCAGGCTACATCACATTTAAATTTTTTAAAATTACATTTTAGAGTAAGGATTCAGAACTATAGAGAGGATAATTAAAAACATTGTGTAATCAAATGAACATATTGCAAAAATATATAATGACTACATAATTGCTTTTAATTATACATAATTTTTTAATTTAATTTCTCACTATCAATCTTTAATTTTCTATTAAATGTTAAAAGTTACATTTTCTGTACAAAAACAAAAGCTTTCATTAAAATTTTATAAATTGAAATAACCATAACTATTTAGATTTTTTAAATAAGTTAATAACACAATAAATAAATCTTTAACAAGCCCGTTAGCACGTCCTTTATACATGTCCTTCAAAGAGGGATTGTTTGGAACTTGATTATTGTATTTGGCTATCCAAAAAAAATACAGGTTCTCATTTATGACTTTTTGTTTTTTGGTAAAAAATTTCGCACAAAACGATGTAGTCCTTGCAGGAAATCACTTAGTTTGTGCCACCAATCCGAAAGTCATCTGTATGTATATGTCCTATAAGGCCAAAAAAAAAAAAAACTTGTACAACAAATTTCATTAAAATCAAACTAGTGCATCATAGTATATGACATAGTTATGAAGTGAGAATTACTTCCTATTATTTCGTAAAATATTGTTCTCATTTTCATTTTGGTTAGGAATGTTGGGGGCCACAAAAAATCACTTCAAGGGCCACCAGTTTGACACCCCTGCATTAAAGTATTCAATTTTAAATATACTTTAATCTAAAACTATGATCTGCATAAAATAATTTCTCAGGATTTTGTTCGTATTTTCTCACAAGAAATTGTCTTTCAATCATATTGAGCAGCTTTCCCAAACTTTTTCTATGACGGAACACTTCACAAATTCTGAAAATTTTACGGAACACTTTGATTATTTTATAGTATAGGTAGATATTAATAATAAATAAAATTAGCTAAAACGAACATTTGTTATCAAATTGTAATTATGTAAAATAAACTAGCGACTCCAATTTCAACTTGGCACAAAATTTTAATTAAACGAGACATATTAATTTTCATAATATTTTACGGAGCACTTATTGATTTTCCGCGGAACATAGTGTGGAAATCTCTGATATAGAGTATGCATTAAACAAAAATTTGGTTTTATTTGTTGCAGTACATAGTATATTATTATTATTAATGGCCTCCAAACTTTTCTCTTAACCGAGCATCTCTTTATCAGTTAAGAAAAATATGAATATGATGATATATGAGTCATGAATGTCTCATGGGAGCACTCATAGTACATGATACTGTGAGTGTACCCATGCGACATTCATGTACTATTATAAAAAATGAAAAGATCTGAAAATTTCTTACGTGCCTCTAAGATGCACACTACACTTTGTATATCACTGTTCTACGAGGGTCGTTCAACCCAATCCGGGACTTTTTTCTTTCCAGGTTTAAATGGACGCCTAGGCTGGAAGTTTTGTATGTAGTAGAAACTGGCACCTATGTCCTATTACTGGTAGACGGCGCTCATTTCCCACGCTTCTGGATAGACCGTTATTCAAGATGGTGGACAACAGTGTGAACGTCTACGTGGAACAGCGTGTTGTGATGAAGTTTTTAGTGAACGAGGGCATAAAACTTGCTGAAATTTACAGAAGACTTCAGGCTCAGTACGGTGATGAGACACTCAGTCGCAGTAAGACATTTGAATGGTGTAAGCGCTTCAAAGATGGCTGTATCTCTATTACTGACGATCCCGGTCGTGGTGGACCACAGCCCACAGTAGTCATTCCTGAGAACATTCAGCGCGTGGAGCAGCTGATCCTGGACAATCGTCGCATAACCTGTCGTGAAATTGCAAGGGTGTGTAATCTGTCGTTAAGAAAAGTGAACACAATAATTCATGATTATTTGTTGTTCCGAAAAGTGAGTGCACGCTGGATCCCAAAGCAGCTGTCTGCTTTTGACAGACACAGAAGAGTTGAAGTCTGTAGAGAACTGAAGGAAAGCTATGAAAGGGAAGGCCAGGACTTTCTGAATCGCATCATGACATGTGACGAAATATAAGTTCACCATTTCACCCCAGAATCCAAAAGAGCATCGATGCAGTGGAAGCATACAGACTCACCACCTCCCAAGAAATTTCGAACAGTTGCGTCTGCTGGTAAAGTGATGGCAAGTGTATTCTGGGATAAACAGGGAATTATTCACGTTGATTTTTTACCTCATGGTGTCACTATCAACAGTGAGTATTACTGTCGTGTTCTGCGTGATGTGCACAAGAGTTTACCGAAGAAACGTCCGGGTTTGATCACAAAGGGTGTTCACTTTTTGCAAGACAATGCTCGACCGCATACCGCTCAACGCACATTCCAAACAATCCAGGAACTCGGCTGGGAGATATTACCACACCCCCTATAGTCCTGACTTAGCGCTAAGTGATTTCCACCTGTTTGGGCCTCTGAAGGAATTCCTTGGAGGAACACATTTCGACACTGATGATGAAGTGAAGAGTGATGTCCTACAATGGTTCCGTCGTAATAATAAATCTTTCTATGCCGAAGCATTCCAGGCGTTTGTTAAACGCTGGGATAAGTGTATAACTGTAGCTGGAGGTTATGTGGAAAAATAAATCCACTTTCCACATTTTGAAATTTGTTCTTCTATTTGTTTTTAAAAAATTCCCGGATTGACTTGAACGACCCTCATATATTAATTAAACTTGAAAATTTGAATTCAGATGAACATAAATATTTATTTTACTTTTTTCATTTTTTCTGCATTATCATGAAAATACAAGTATGATTTGTTGCGTGTTATTAGTGACATACTTATCTACATAGGAGATGAATATGATATTTGAACTAAATTTAAGGAATTTACAGGAACAAGATCCATTTACTGAAGACAGCGATGTTGAAGTAATGATTGGATGCGTTCAAGTATTTCTTCAACCGTTGGCTTATATGGTAATTATTCGAATTTACTTAATAATTTAAGTTTTTTTTTTTTAATTTCTTCATTTTTACACACCACTGTAATAAATCATTAAACAGAAAGAAAAAAAATTGCTTTAATTGCCTTCTTTTTAACAATTTATTAGCTGTTGTGTTGCACTTAATATGTAATTATTATTCTGGATGCATTTTTGCACACAACGTATTAATAATCACTTATTTTTTAAAAATGCATTCGTATAATTAAATATCGATGGATTTTTTTTATTATATCTAGGTAGAAATAAAGGAACAATTAGAAATAGTTGATTATAGAGGAAACGAAGTTGGACTTATGAATGTAAGTATTTTCACTTTTGATCTACATAAGTATTAATAATACTCGGAGACTTATAACAAATTCATTATCAAAATATTAATAAATTTATCAAATTTGCTACAGCATTACCCCAAAAACATTAATCTGCTGTATTTTAAATATTATGTATTTTATTATAAATTTCGCTCCATAGAAATTATTTATAATTTCTATGGAGCGAAATTTATAATAAAATATGTCATTTTTGCATCATTGAAGACCCGAATAAAAGTGTCGTCGAATATGCGATACATCCGGATTTATTATCCGGAACTTTAATAGTATTCCAACTTTAAAACGTTAATTTCTCTGGAGCGAAATTTATAATAAATCAGAATTATTATCGCAACAGTGATCATGCATATAGGATGTCATTTTTGGATCATTGAAGACCCGAATAAGTGTCGTCAAATATGCGATACATCCGGATTTATTATCCGGAACTTTAATAGTATTCCAACTTTAAAACGTCGTAATTAATAAAAAGGATCCAGCAACCCGAAAATCGAACAAAATTTTTTGTCGCAAATCTCAAAATGTCCCAATCCATGGGCGATTTTGATCCAGAATAACCGTATTAACAGTAGATCATAGGAATCACATTACAGACCTTGTCTCCAATAAGAATCTGAGATGTATGACAATGTAGACATTCATTTTTACATTACTTATATACAACTATTAATATTATAATACTTGATTATTTAAATTATTTCTGGGTAAAGATTTTAAATTATTAGACAGCTTCAGCAACATAAACGTGTAGCACGGTAATGATGTAGAGCGCTGGAATGACGAAATCATGGCGTCATTTCGAATCGTGGCTAGAGAATTCCTCACGTCCAAACGTGAGTTAAGGAAAGGTTCTATATTGACGTCATTCGCTCGCGTTCTACACGACGAAAATGGAAAATTCGACGCTTGGGCAGGAAGGTTCACGTTGGTGATTACTTATGTTTATAGTGACTAAACGACTAATAATGCCATCATATCTATTAGTGTGCACATTCCTTAAACTTGTATCTATGATAATTAAATTTTGTGTTAAAAACGTTAAAAATCATAACTTGAAGCCTATTTTTATACCATACTTTTAGGCATGATTTCTGGATACTTCACACTGAGTGGAAAAGCTTTGTTTCATTTTTATATAATCTAAATATTTCTTCTAATTACTATCAAAGTGATTTTGATAAAACAGAGAAAGCGAATCAACCTGTCAGGGGACCCGGATGTTCGTGTTCTGCGCAAGCGTATTAAACGAATATGATGTCATATACATGTGACGCTATCTAGGGAAGTTAAGGAAAGTAATGACTTGCTGAAGCAGATTTCTTCTACAAGCGCACGTGTGAAACGTCTTGCTGAAGCTGTCTATTAACTATAGTTGTAGATTTTTTTTTATTATCTAATCATATTTTTCTTAAAATTCACTATATATATATTTTTTCTGTAGGTAGAAATTATACCATGCAATTCAAGTGGGAAGGAATATACTGAAAGTGATGATATGTTTATCGATGATCCAAAAGATTTAATAGGAAAAGAATTGCATTTTGTAGTAAAAATTTTAACCTGTAGTGGAATACCTGCTAGGTTTTTTGTTAGTTTATTTTATATCATTTTTAATGTTAATCTGCTTACTGTAGCTAATATCATATATTTAGATTTACAGTACACTCCCGAGTATCCGGCCTAATGTGGCTGAAGGGCAGGCCTGATAACAAAAAAGCCGGATAGGCCGGAGTTCTATGAACTCATTTCACTACAACTTTTTGTTAAGGAAAGTAACGACTTGCTGAAGCAGATTTCTTCTACAAGCGCACGCGTGGAACGTCTTGCTGAAGCTGTCTATTAACTATAGTTGTTGATTTTTTTTTTATTATCTAATCATATTTTACTTAAAATTCACTATATATATTTTTTTTCTGTAGGTAGAAATTATACCATGCAATTCAAGTGGGAAGGAATATACTGAAAGTGATGATATGTTTATCGATGATCCAAAAGATTTAATAGGAAAAGAATTGCATTTTGTAGTAAAAATTTTAACCTGTAGTGGAATACCTGCTAGGTTTTTTGTTAGTTTATTTTATATCATTTTTAATGTTAATCTGCTTACTGTAGCTAATATCATATATTTAGATTTACAGTACACTCCCGAGTATCCGGCCTAATGTGGCTGAAGGGCAGGCCTGATAACAAAAAAGCCGGATAGGCCGGAGTTCTATGAACTCATTTCACTACAACTTTTTTTCGTTTATCACCCATTTTGAAATCTTCACTGTAGTACACTTAAAAAAACATTAAGCATACCCCAAGAACAATTTACGAATACTGTACGAACTGTACAGTTATAATCAGGAACAACGGCAACAATTGAGGTCCGTTACACACTGGCGAAACAATGAACAACGAGCAGAACGCTGCTCTTTTCCTATCACAACTTGTATTTTGCACACGACACGTAGGAGGATCGTAGCAGACGCCCGCTTCCAATGCCTTTGCAATGTTGCCAATGCAACGCCTTGCCTTCCTCATTTAATTACGATAAAAGAAAAGTAGGCCGGATAGTCGCGAACCGGATACTCGGGAGTGTACTGTATAAGGATTATATATAACATTTAAGAAACTTCTTCAAATGTCTATTTAATATTTATTTTAGTAAAATCTGTGAACTCTTAAGATGTAGCTTGTTTAACTTATATGTAAATCCGGCTCTGGTTATTATTTGATCTATTTCTAGTTTATATTAAACTAATTCTATTTAATTTTACATACTGTATTAATTAATCCACCGAAGCTGCAAAAAAATTGAAATTTTATTAAATCGGAGAATTTAACTTTTTCTTATGTCCTTTCTATTCGAACGCTAAAATAATTTTAGTAAAAATTCTCAATTAAAAAATAGGATAAATTAATTTTTGATTAATCAAATAAAATTTATAAAATAAATATAATAATTATAAAGTTAACTAAAATTTTCACAGATTTCGATACAATTTATGGAATTTTTTTAATACTATGGGAGCTATGTTTTCCGTTGCTATAGTAACTGGACATTCTCGTCGGCCGGATGGCCGCGTGGTAAAGCTTTGGCTTACCACCCTGGAGCGGCTGGATGGCCGCGTGGTAAAGCTTTGGCTTACCACCCTGGAGGATTCGGAATTCAAATCCGGGTCCCACACCTCCAATTTTTCAGGAGGGGTCCGGGCCTGGCCTGTTGAACCCCATCCTTCAACCATCCGGTTAACCCCATCATGCCGGGACCCACACCTCCAATTTTTGTCACACACCTCCAATTTTTCAGGAGGGGTCCGGGCCCGGCCTGTTGAACCCACATCCTTAAACCATCCGGTTGACCCCATCATGGGTGCTGGCCAGCCTGTGATGGGAGCTATAAGTGGCCGCCTCCAGATATAGAATATCCCATGAGGATATGGCATCGCGGCCGCCAGATACAGAATATCCCATGAGGATATGGCGGCGTAATAAAACCGGACATTCTCTGTAGCCTAATGGCGAATTTAATTTATTTCGAAATCTGGCAGGTTTTTATAGAATATTTACAAATAAAATATTGTACATTTTATAGAAAATCAGCCATTATAATCATTTGATCAAATTATAAATGTTACAAAAGCTTTTAAATGTTTAGAATTTAGGCTAACGCCACCATAACTCTTTTTGAATTATTCCTTGAAATTTATCATCAAAGTTAAGTAATAATTGACATGTATTAAATTAATTACATAAGTAATAGACGGACGTGTCGTTTATCATTAAAACTGAATGTATGCATTAGTTTTAAAGTTCGGACTCCATACATCCAAATTTTTTCAGGAATGGATTTGGCCTATCGATTCGTTTATCCGGTGCGCGCCGCCATTTTGAAAACTTGTTTTGAAATCCATGATACAGTTGTTTTTGGAATCTTTAACACAACAGAATTGTCGATTCGTTTTTTAATCATCAATCTGTATAGGGCGAATCTTGAATTCTCTAATGTTTTTCCCAAAAAGTGAAATTAAAGTATTGAAATTGAAGATTTGCCTTCCTGTTAACTGATGATAAAAAACAGTGCGAATCGCCAATTCTGTTGCGTTAAAGATTCATTTAAAAAACTATACATTACAGAATTAAAGATTCGCCGTCCGCCGACTGATGAAATACGAATCGAAAATTCTGCTGTATTAAAGATTCATTCAAAAATTATCTCGGCTTTCAAGACAAATTTCCAAAATGGCGGCGCGCACCGGTTTAGATATTACGTGTGGAGAAATACTATAATTTCATTGTTCATTTTCTCAACGCCTGCACCAAATACAAATGCAATCCTTTTAGAAAGTTTTCTCTATTCGTTGTCATCTTCTGATCGGTACTATTTTTGTTCTATGGCGTAATGTAAAATTGTACCCAAATGAGTACCCAAGTGAAAACATTTTACATAAGCTAACGATCTCTAAATTTATTAATAAATTCTTATATTTCAAATATTAATAATATATTTTTTTAATGAAGCATGAGGACCTAAGTTGTAGCTTATTTATTGATCTACCTTATGTATAAATCCAGCACTGAATTTAACTTTAATTATATCAAAACTTTTATATTTTTCAATAGCCTATATAATTTAATTTTAGGATATCTACTGTAAATATAAGATATATTTAAATGAAGATGATACGTATACCGATACTATTTCTGGAACAACTAATCCGCAATTTAATCACAGAAAAATGTTTTCGTTTAAATATGTTTCTCGGCAAGTATGTAAACATAAAATTATTTTATTGTTGATTGCTTTATAGTTCTAAAATATTTGAAAATTTTGATGCAAATTTGTTATATATTTTATAGTTATCAGAATATTTGATGGAAGGTTTTATTATGATTCAAATTTGGGGAACGCAAGCGGTGAGAAAATCTGCAGTAGCCAGAGCCAAAGGAAAAAATACTAAAGAGATGATTCAGGCAGACGTAATGCAACAAACAAATAATTTGATGAATGGATTTAGGATAAATGGAAGAGTAAGTTTTGATAATTTAGTTAAAATCTTTAACCAACTGTCAGCATGGATTAATGGATCATTTAAATTTAACATTAGTTGACATAAATAAACAAGTAAATCAACAGCAACAAAAAAATCTATACCGGGTGTTTTTCTTGAAACCGAACACTCTGATTTTTGGCATCGAGCCAATGAAATACGAATCGAAAATTCTGCTGTATTAAAGATTCATTCAAAAATTATCTCGGCTTTCAAGACAAATTTCCAAAATGGCGGCGCGCACCGGTTTAGATATTACGTGTGGAGAAATACTATAATTTCATTGTTCATTTTCTCAACGCCTGCACCAAATACAAATGCAATCCTTTTAGAAAGTTTTCTCTATTCGTTGTCATCTTCTGATCGGTACTATTTTTGTTCTATGGCGTAATGTAAAATTGTACCCAAATGAGAACATTCCACCGCTTGTGACCATCTCCCGGTCTTAGGGTCGTCCGCTCTTCGCACGGGCGTAACCGCTGAAAACCTTCACCGATTTGAATCCGTTGAAAACGGCCAAACGTTCAAACGCATGGCCGTTAGAATTAAAAATATAAAATAAATTTTCGTAGCGAGCGATTCCTGACATGATAAATGCATCAGAATTGGCTCCATGCCAAAAATCAGAGTGTTCGGTTTCAAGAAAAACACCCGGTATATAATCTCTGCATAGAAACATAAAATTAATATAGAACAACATTTATCTATTCAATATCTGAGATTTTATAGATTGACAAAAATGATATGCATATAAAGTCTAATAATAGTATTTCTATAAGAGGAATCAAAACATATTCTAATGAACATTAATTTTTTTTAAGTTATATAAATCCATTTAAATCTACATTCCTTTTGAATGTAGATTAATAAATGGATTTATTATCCATTGATGCAAGATACAAAGTTAGGATGATATTAAGAAACAGATAATTTATATACTGTATATCATAATGCTGTTATTTATTTCTTTGCATGTTTTGATTTTTGCCATAGCAAACAAATTGTCAAAAGATATCTAAAAAATTAAGGAAATTAAAGATTTAACTTTTGCAATTGTAGATGTATTTTTTGATTAATTCATCTGCTGTTATCTGTTTCCTTAATAACTTTTGAATTGATAGATTTTGAAGAAATTTGATAGAAATCATCTTTAAGATAAAAGTTAAAGATAGCAAAGCTTACCTTTAACTTTTTAGCTTCAACTGATTAAATATCATAAATATTCAAACTTTTAAAATAGTCTCTTAATCAATTATTATTTTGAATTAATCAATGGATTTTTATAAAAATTAATAGGAATGTCTTACCTTTGAAAATGATACTGATGTCACATCTAGTGATTGTGCTTGAGATTCCTGTCTCGGAGAATTTATTATTATTATTATTTCTGGATTCTCGAAAAAATTCTTATAGCCTATATCTCTAGAATTAAAAAAAAATTATGAGAATTTGTATCCTAAAAATTTCATAGTGATAAATTAATTATTTTAGCCCTCTTTTGGCTATGCGACGTCTTCAAGTCAATAAACTAAGCGAATAAGTCATGTGGTTTATCCGCATCACTTCTATTAACTTTATATTTCAAAAAGAAAATTATCTGAAACTAATCACAAAATAATACTTAAAATAAGCATATAAATCCAAAATAATGCATAGATCAATAAATTGTAAAAAATCATTCATTTTATTGCAATTTTAAAGATTTCTATTATTGTAGACCTGCCATGTTATGCTGTAGGCAAATTCGTAATGATGTTTATATAACAAAGCCAAAACAAATATCTGTTTTTTACACCCATTTAGCAGTTTGCCAGAGTAACAATGATATCTACAGTAAATAGGGGATAGTGTGATCTGATATAGTGTATCAGAGAATATGAGTGAATAGCTAGCCCTCAATCATTACTCAAAACTGTCAACTTCAACCAATGGTCAGCAACTCTAGAGCTCTCTTCGAAAATTATGTAACCAAAATAGGAGGGTCCTAAACTTTTTCCAAGATGAGTATGTTTTGGTCTTGATCAGTGGTCGGCAGCCTTTTTTTACTGGGGATCAGATATTAGTATATCGAGGGTTCACATTTTGGGTTAGGGTCGATGTAGTTGTACAGTAGACCAAAATGTGTTCGATCAATTTACATTTAAATTATAGGTTTGGTTGTATTGTCACTATGCCCATGTAATCTACTAGTGATGTGTTAAGAATTTTTCTTCAGGATTAATTTTAAAGAAATGAGTGTAAATCTCATTTACACTCAAATGGGTCATATGCTGCCGATCCCTGGTCTAGATATTCAAATATAGTGACGTGTAAAAAATAAGCAATCGTATAGGCTAAAAAACTCATATATGTCCACATAAAATTAGGCAAAAAATTCTATTTCTGGAATGTTTGTATCCAAAAACAGAACCCATTTAGCAGATAAACGGATAGACTGTTTATGTGTATTAAAAAGCTATTTTAATAAAAACTGTCAGTAATTGTAAAACAAATGCGATTATTTTGTCAATTTTATCCAAATGTGATCTATTTTTTCAATATAATTAAAATATTAAATAAAAAACAAATATAAAACATGTCCACATAAAATTAGGCAAAAAATTCTATTTCTGGAATGTTTGTATCCAAAAACAGAACCCATTTAGCAGATAAAAAACTGTATTAAAAAGCTATTTTAATAAAAACTGTCAGTAATTGTAAAACAAATGCGATTATTTTGTCAATTTTATCCAAATGTGATCTATTTTTTCAATATAATTAAAATATTAAATAAAAAACAAATATAAAACAACCCAATGTTATTTTTTTTCATTTTACATGATTTTTTTCTGCCTCATTTTGTTTTTATCATTATTAAAAACAGGTATTTTTTTTAATTAAACAATTCTTAAAATCTCGAGAATTTTTAAAAGAGAATTTCGAATCTTGAGAAATAAATTACCATAATTACTAATTCGGGAATTCCTGATTCTCGAGAAAACAAAAAGTTCGGGAAAACAGTAAAAACACAATCATTAGTCACATCAATTAATCCTGTAGCATCAAACATTTAAAAATGATGGATGTTCAAATTCTAAAATTATAATAGTTCAAAGTTTCAAAGTCTGGATTAATTTTTATGAAATTTAGAGAGATCATACCAATGATGCTATTGAAGATGGCTATAGTATGATTTACTTTCTAATTCCATATATATTATTTAATCATTCAAAAATAACAGACATATAGAAAATAAGTGATTATTTCTTTCAAGAAATTCTTGATTTTTGTTTAGTTTTCTATTCCAGTATGCTACATGTATTTTCAATTTTGATAACTCAAAGTGATTGATTCTTTTCTGTTTTTTAATATAATAAATTTAATGTAATGTAATTTTCAGACATTTCTGTTACTTTCCTGTATAATTATTTCAATAAAAATATTTTATATATTACAGAATGTAGATCCCAATAAACACAGTATGCTTGTTGAACTATTATTAATGAAGAAACAACAAGCCAGGCATCAATTTAGAATGGTAAATTAATTAAAAATATATAAAATTTTTACTGTATATTTTATATTTCAAATTCTTTATAATAGCTTAAATTTCTTTTCATATAATTTCATTATAGTCTGTATATTGAGAGTTTCTCCTAGAAAAAATATCACATTTAAATCATCCTAATGGAGAAAAAATATCACTTAATTCTTCCTATAAATCCAAAATTTTTAATGAAGAAAAAGACATTATATTTTTACTTATTTATTAAATTAATAATTAAATTTTTAAAATAAAAAAAAAAATTAAAAAAAATATATTATAATAGAATAAAATAAAATTTTGAAAATCTTATAAACTGATTTATTTTTTCAGAAATGTTTTAATTCAAATTATTAGATTCTCTTTTTATTTATTAAAATAATGTAGTATTTTTTGTATTGATTTTTTTATTTTGTGTGTGTGTATACATAATTTTTAAATTATTATTTTAAAACACCATACCTCACAAATTGAGCATGTTATACGTTTTTCAAGTCTTGCAGCAGATTCTATGCAAATCTCACATACTGTATGACCACATCTGATGATTAATGGATATCGAAGAGCAGATTTATTCCCAGTAACTGCTAAAAATCATTAAAAATTTAAATTTTATTGATGTTTTCATTAAAAACAAAATCATAATCAATCACAGTTAAACAAATAAAATTTTTTATGAAGATATTTTATTTTTACTTTTATATTAATAAATTTTAAATGTAATAATGATAGTTAAAAAATATAAATTTAATTACCATTATTATATTTAAAATGATTTTAAATAGGTTTATTCTGATTTTTAATTTTGGTGTTTGAAAGCTTTGTCATTTGATAATTAAAATCTGTATGATGATTACAATATGACAACAATTTTATATTACCTATAAATTTTTGTAATATACCATAAATATATATTTACAATATAATAATATAATATTTTT